>JAWPHD010008045.1:0-120264 GCA_037043455.1 Cyrtodaria siliqua | reverse complement strand
TGTTTTAGCTTGGGTGTAATCTCTTTATTAAATTTACGCACAGCTTCTGTAATATTCTCAACGGAATACATGTTTGTTTACAATTAACCAAGTAACCGGTGTGCATATTAAATACACATTCTCTAAAATTGATTTTTTTTAATAAACACTTTATTTTGTAACCAGATACCGTTTTTCACACTATTTTCCTATATTATGAACAAAGAAAGTTGAAATATTGACCTACAAAATATTTAACCAAACAAAAAACAGCTGGATTTGTGTGGTGGCAGTGGTTACTGTAACAGATAGGGGAAGTAACCACTGTGGGGGGTTTGACTCGGGCTCTAAGTCATATTTACAGACACCGGTTAATAAATCGGAATATGCTCAAGGTATGAAAGCACTAATTATTTTCCCCATAGACACCAATGTTAAAGTGTCACATATTAATGATTTGCTGCAAATTCAACTCAAGTATGGATAATGCAGCAGTGTAATGTTCATATAGAAAACTATTTTTCCACTTGAAAAATCACCAGAAAACGTGGGGTCACAAGACATGTAAGAAAGTTCTTGTTTGTTTACTAAACAGGTCAAGGGTACAGCTGTTTTTATTGATCGACTGTTTTCATTGCTCACAAAGTGTAAACATAGAGTCGAAATTTCGAAAATGTTCATCAGTGATCCAGTAAAACCTATTAATACGCTTCTTATACATATAACCACAAAATCGAATAGAAATGGGCAGGTTTCCCCTACTTATAATGCCCATTTCCATCGAAAAAGGAGGGACTACTTTTTATTATAGGAACTACATTCGACTACACCTCGGAGGTTTACATGTAATTGGTGGTGGTAAACCTCAAAGGTATTTCAGCCTAGTGAGCAATGAGATACATGACCAAACGGGACTCGTGAGTTGGGGTGTGCAATCCGTTGTGGGGCCTCAGCTTTAAGTGTGCAGTTATTATTTCTTTCACGACTTAAATATCCGTTCTGGAGAAATTCTAATTAGACTTTTAAGTGAGGAAGTGTCGATTCTTACGGATGGCGGGAGGTGTACAGTACTGGTTCTACCCAGGAAAAGTGGGTGGTCGGCCTCCACCACAAAAAAAATCGACCTTCATATATAACCTTACATGTTTTGAAAATGACGTAAAACACCATACAAACATCTAATTAGTAAAGTTTACTGGTTAAGTTCGCACAAATGAAACGACATGCTGTGGATAAAAATAACTTGGTTATCGATTACACAGCTTCAAAATGCAATTAAAACGAATAGTTCATGTAGAAGTGTGAGTTTGTTAAAGGTGAGCTTCTCCTTAAAGGGACACACGGCAATCTCGAAGATTGTTTTTAATAGTATTAAAAATCAGTTTGACTTAAACCTGCTTTCATATATTTAAATAATTTGTAATATAAATATGTTTTGGCGTTTTCATGTTGTTTTTTGTTGATTTTTTTGCGTTCTACCGTAAGTTAAAGTATATTTTGATGCAATATCATAAACATATAGTTATAAACCACAACACTTTGCTTTGCAACACATAATTCATGGCATTGCTGAATACGTATATGTAATAGTTTGTTTTATTTACGTGTTGTTGTTCATGTTGTTGCATTGTTAGATCACCTGAGCCGAAGACTCAAGGTGATCTATTGGGATCACTCTTCGTCCGTTCGTCCGACCGTCCGTCGTCCTTCGTCGTGAACTTTTGCTTCAAACGACTTCTCCTCAGAAACTGCTCGGCCAATTTTGAATAAATTTCACATAGATGACTCTTAGGTGAATGCATTTAGATTTGTTAAAATTAGGTCAGTGCGACATCCAACATGGCCGCTATTGTCATATACATTCGAAACCTTAAATAATCTTCTTTACAAGAACCACTGGACAGATTTCGACAGTTTTTCTTTAAAATGACCGCCAACGCTCAGACTAGCAAATTTGTTCTAATGAAGTCCCCAGGTTTAAAAATGACCGTGCCCCGGGGGTCCAAAGTTTGTATATTGAGTTTTGCATGTTTTTCATAGACATACAGGAAAAAACTTTAAAAAAATCTTCTCTAAAACCACAAGGCATAGAGCTCTCATGTATTAATTGTAGCATCAGCTTATGGTCCTCTACTAAGTTTGTTCAAATGATGACCCTGGGGTCAAATTTGTTTTGCACTTGTTAAAAGGTATTGAAAAAGGAACCTTGATATAAGCTTGTATTGTATCCACAGACCCTCTTGTTCTCTTTTCCTTTCTTTGTCATTATTATAAATAATTGCTAACCCCTGGTCTATCAAGTTTGCTCATTTGAAATCCCTGGGGTCAAAGATGGTTGCAACCACTGGGTCTAAAGTTTGTATTAGAGATTTTGCATGTTTTACATAGACTTAAATAGGGATAGACTTGAAAACATCTTCAATCAGCATTTGTGAGAGGACAATCTTTTCATCATTGCAAAGATCCTCTCCTTAGGTGATCGATTCAGGGCCATCTTGGCCCTCTTGTTTTAAATAATATAAAATGTGTGTGTGTATGAAATTGTTGGAGGAGATAACGATTATTATTATTATTATTTTTATTATTATTATTATTATTATTATTATTGTTGTAATGACTGCATACACGTTTCTCTCTCTCTCTCTCTCTCTCTCTCTCTCTCTCTCTCTCTCTCTCTCTCTCTCCTTCCTTCCTTCCTTCCTTCCTTCCTTCCTTCCTTCCTTCCTTCCTTCCTTCCTTCCTTCCTTCCTCCCTCCCTCCCTCCCTCCCTCCCTTCCTGCCTCCCTCCGCCCTCCCTTCCTTCCTTCCTTCCTTCCTTCCTTCATTCATTCTTTTCTTTTCTTTTCTTTTCTTTTTTCTTTTCTTTTCTTTTTTTTCCTTTTCCTTTCTTTTCTTTTCTTTCTTTCTTCTTTCTTAATTTGAAACCGAAGACGCGCACATGCATACTCGTGGAAACAATCCGAGAGTGCAGATTGTAAAAATGGTTAAGCTAAAATGTCAATTTATTATTAAGTATATGCCTGAGTTACTAATGTTCAATATAGTGTCGACTAGGCAAAATTGATAACATGCCACGGAGGCAATTATTGTTTCGGTCATTCGGCAGGAGTCGGTCCAGTAGGCAGGAGCAGACCCAGTTGGCAGGAACCAACCCAGTAGGCAGGAACCAACCCAGTATGCAGGAACCAACCCAGTAGGCAGGAGCAGACCCAGTAGGCAGGAACCAACCCAGTAGGCAGGAACCAACCCGTAGTCAGGAACCAACCCAGTAGGCAGGAACCAACCCAGTAGGCAGGATCCAACCCAGTAGGCAGGAACCAACCCAGTACGCAGGATCCAACCCAGTAGGCAGGAACCAACCCAGTAGGCAGGAGCAGACCCAGTTGGCAGGAACCAACCCAGTAGGCAGGAACCAACCCAGTTGGCAGGATCCAACCCAGTAGGCAGGAACCAACCCAGTAGGCAGGAATCAACACAGTAGGCAGGATCTAACCCAGTAGGCAGGATCCAACCCAGTAGGCAGGAACCAACCCAGTAGGGAGGAACCAACCCAGTAGGCAGGAGCAGACCCAGTAGGCAGGAACCAACCCAGTAGGCAGGATCCAACCCAGTAGGCAGGAACCAACCCAGTAGGCAGGATCCAACCCAGTTGGCAGGAACCAACCCAGTAGGCAGGAACCAACCCAGTAGGCAGGATCCACCCAGTAGGCAGGATCCAACCCAGTAGGCAGGAACCAACCCAGTAGGCAGGAACCGACCCAGTAGGCAGGAGCAGACCCAGTAGGCAGGGACCAACCCAGTAGGCAGGAACCAACCCAGTAGGCAGGATCCAACCCAGTTGGCAGGAACCAACCCAGTAGGCAGGAACCATCCCAGTAGGCAGGAACCAACCCAGTAGGCAGGAACCAACCCAGTAGGCAGGATCCAACCCAGTTGGCAGGAACCAACCCAGTAGGCAGGAACCAACCCAGGAGGCATGTGAAACTGAGTGCTCTGTGAATATAAATTAAAGGGACACACGGCAATCTTGAGAATAGTATAAATACTTTTATTTGTAGGCAGGAACCAACCCAGTAGGCAGGAACCATATAAAAGCAAACTGTTGTTCTCAATAGGAGGTACAACTCCTCAGTCTGGAAATTTCAAATCCAACGTTGTATGGCCTAAGCCTGTTAATATGTTGAAAACACATCATTTATTCATTCAAATACATTGACATGTGTTGTTGTCTACATCAGTAACTAATTTGTTTTTTATCGAATAATTGTAACATAGCACCAAATTGTATCAAATTTGTGAAAAACAATTACCAAAACTATATGTGTAATTTCAAAGTCATATCAATATACATGGGCCAATACAATTTCAACTACTTAAACTAAAGCACTTAGAAACTATCTGCATGTTTTACTGTACGCTACAAAAAGTTAGCGTCTGAATCAATACTATGTAGTACAAAAGACAGCGCTTATACGCTTGTATGATAGCGATCTGATTCTAATGCACTACCCTGTGCTCGCTGCGTATAAATTATCCAGGAGTGTAGAAGTCATGGAAGTAGTAATGCCAAGCTTTCAACACCTTATATAACATTTTTTATTTTACAATCATCTTTTGTCAAGTTGGCACGGAAACAGTTTCCGAAAAAGTTTAAGATATTAGTGTTTAAAAACTCCATTTCACTAAAGTAAAACATATGGCTTCGAGCAGTCTAGTCGTTTAATTTTATTATGCCTCATGTCAATCCCCCATTTTAAATTCCCATAGACTGCTATTTAACATTTCGCATTATTACACCTCACGTTTACACTCCTGTATAAATTGCCCATACCCTTATGCCTCCTCACACAGTGAAGAATATCCTTGCGAATATGAAAATTTGAAATTCGCGGCAAATTCGCCGAAAATGATTAGATTGGCCTGGAGAAATACTGAAAAAAGTGAGGCCTTATGAATGCTTCCGAAATGTTTACGAATCCTTGCGAATCCTTGCAAATTTCTTACGAACCTTACGATTACTTAACAATCAATTTGCCGAATTTCTTGCTAATGTTACGAATGCTTACGAATGCCGTTGCGAATGCTTGCGAACGCCTTACGAATGAAACGACTTCACAACACATGCTTGGCTAATTGCATATACCCATTGCCAGTGTTTCTCTTTGTCACTTATTCGCCAGCCTCCGCAGAGTCAACTTCTTCTTCAGGGGTATTTTATACCATTTTGGCTACCCTAGCGACACCACCCGGGGCGAATGTGCAATATTCGCATTGAAATCGCTAGGAATTAGCAAGGCATTTGCAAGACAATCTTAATGTTTGTATGTCATTCTCAAGCATTTGCAAGTACTCGCAAGTGTTGGCAAGCCGTTCGCACGCATTCTCAATGCATTCTGAAGAAAATGTCAAAAAAATCGTAACCCATTCGCTTTATTCGTAATGGATTCGCAAGCATTCGCAACTTTTTGTTCGCATTCGTATGGTATTCTTAAGGAAAAGTCAAGACGAATGCTAGCAAATCCCTACAAATGTCTTACGATCACTACAAATGCCTTGCCATCAATAAGAATGGCTTGCAATTGCTTACGAAAATGTTGCGGAAGCAATGAGAATCAATATGCTTTCCTGGCGAATTTTAGGAGCATGTTTCTAATATTCGCAACACCCCATGAACGACCGCGAATGCTTACGAACACCTACGAATGTCTGGCGATCACCTTGTGATCATTGCGAATTGGTGGCGAATTGCATTCGTAAGCCCATTCGCCACCATATTCGCCACTGTGTGAGAGCAGCATTAGCGTATAGCAATTTTTACTGTTCGCCGTGCAACACGTTTTACTGTTACACGATTGTGACGTCACGGGAAGTATAAAAATAGGTTTTGGGTTTTTCCAATAACGACACGCTTTGGCAATTGGAAATCGGTGGACGCTTATTAAAATACAGTTGAAGTTATGTCAATCGTAAGACGCTTGGTTTACCAGACGACAATACAAAGATTTGTTACTTTAAATTAAAACATAAATTTAATAAAAAAAAAAAAATATTGGGATTTTTTCCCCCTCATATATTTAAATTTTAATCAAAACATTTGTTCGGTATAATAAAATAAATATTGCATCCCAGTGAGGGGGAAAGTGGATATTGTCAACCTTTGGAAAAATAATGTCAACCTCGTCTTCGCCTCGGTTGACATTATTTTCCTCAGGTTGACAATATCCACTGTCCCCCTCACTGGGATGCAGTATTTAGATGTTGTAATGTCACACTCTGGAGAGACGTCACTGGAGGGCAGCATGTTTTAATGTTAATCTCATCCTCTTTTTTTTTTAAAAGAACGATAAGACCTCGCCCCACCCCACTCCCCAAAACTTATTTTTTCATTATAATAAAATAAATATTGCATCCCAGTGAGGATGAGAGTGGATATTGTCAATCTTCGGAAAATAATTTTCCTGAAGATTACAATATTCACTGTCACCCTCACAGGGATGCAATATTTATATAATAACTGGAATGATTACTTTAAATAAACGGACTCAATAAAACCGAGTCTGCTACTTTTCTCCATGGTTTGTGTTTGATTGCAAGGGATCCACTGCTTCCAAGGGGGATCCACTTTTCAGTATTTATTCCCCGTTAATATATAGTTAACCTTCAGTATTTATTCCTCGTACATATATAGTTAACCTTTGCAATAATCATGCTCCGGACCTAAGGAATCGGAATGACCAACTCTACATTTGGTAACATTGACCAAACTGTTTTGACATTGTCAATAAGGTGTTGCTTGTATTTTGAAATCACTGTAATATCCTTAAACATAGGTTCTTTAAGCGTGCACCCTTCCCAGCTGCGGTAATGATGCAAATATGCGATTTGCGTTGGAACGATAATGGATCGAAACCCACTGGTCATGTTTTCAATATGATGGTTATCCAGATCGTCTACGGCATCAGTTCGAGCAATGTATTTTGATCTTACAATTGGTTCCCATACCCTTTCTTCTCTTTTTGTTTTAAGCAAAGTAAAAATGCCGAATTGTTCAGCAATATGTTTTCCAGAATACGGTATTTTAGTATCATTCTCCTCTTTTCTATAAAACACATTTTTAAAAAGAAACGCGCCTTCATCTGGTAGTTGCTCTAGCATGTCATGCCAATTCATGCTTTTTTTGGAATGTGGAATGATGAATTCATCCAAGTCCGAAAAAACTAGAAACCGAGACTTTTCCCTAACTCTAAACAGACAATCATTTACAGAGAGTATGGTAGCAGAATCCCATACCTTGATTGTCGGAAGTGGCCATTGTACTACTTCCACCAAACCTTGTTTGGAATAATAATCTAAAACCTTAACGACATTGGCTTCAGAGGAGTAGTAATAAATTATGAACTTTTCTGCTCCGAGCAGTCTGTGCATCTCTATCCATTGTACAAGTTCATAGGCACGTCCGTATCTACCGTTAATAGGTTTAAGGCAAACAGTAAAATTTCGTTCATATGGTACATGTTTAATTTCTGTGACGGGTAGCTGATGTCTTGGACTTTGGCCTCTTTGTGTGACGAGTGAAACAGTCTTCGGTATGTCGTTATTCGGCAGGCTGCATTTGAAATTGCAGTTTTTATATCTGAAACCATATACAAAATAAAAGATTTGTTAATATGATTTTCGAAATATATCGATACATTTTAATTTTAATAACTTTTAAATAATAATATAACAAAAAATCCTGGATTAAATAGGGCAGAACTTTGACAAACCTATTCGTCTTGGATCAACAGTAGTTTGCTATATGACAAACACAACTGCCAAGATGGATCATAATATACTCAGTACATTTAAAAACGCAACATTTTTTATTTTCTATTATTTATAATCCTCTGCTTTTTTGTTCAAATCAAGATTGTATTTTTTCCCAAAGGTTAACATATGGCGAAAAACAGTTGCAAAATATTTGCTCTATTTCTTTTAGTTAAAAAATGAAAAAATGAAAAATGAGATATAGGGTCCTATAGAAACCACAGCGTCCGAGCGCAATGGCATCGTAGGTCCACACTGTACTGCAAACAAGGACTTGAAAATACAATGAAAGAGACAAAAAACAACAGAAAGGGTGGTGAAGACAGGGTTACCACATTTGACCCGAGGACTAGTTCCACTCTAGAAATTCAAAAAATACCAAGTGTTGCGTTTTAGAATGTACTGAGTGTATAACATAATTTCGATTTATAAAACAAGGGACATGGCTGATATGGCTGTCAAAACATGTCAGTAGAGCAATCAAGGTCATACGAACATACGGACGGACGGGCGGACAGACAGGCAGGCGACAGGCAGACAGACAGACAGACGGACAGGCAGAAGACATTGAAAATTCATGGTGCGTTTCTTGTGAAGAGATATGATTAAGTTTTCGCTATTTTCAGTAATGGAAGCCATCTTCGAACTAAAGTGGCGAAAAAAACACAAATCTGAAAGACAATGACCTGAACATTATCCATGTGAAGTTTGTTCCAGTTTGACCAAGCAATTTCTGAGCAGGTGAACAAAACATTTCCCTATATAAATACATGTTACACAAAATTCGCGTTGGCCATCTTGAAATTTGGATTAAGACCAACAAGAAACGTAGAAAGTTCACGAAAACTAGGTTTTCCATAAACTTCCTAAACATTTCATTCTAGTATCTTTTTACATATAACCTACCTATACTCCAAGTGAAGTTATTGCCCGGAAATAATGTTGTCTATTTTTAGAAACAGTGACCTTGACTTTGACCCTAGTGACCTAAAATGCTATCACAAACTTCATTTCCACCAAAGCTACCTACATAACACATTTCCTTCCAATATCTCATTTCTAACTAAAGTTATTGAGAGAAAACATATTTTAGCAAGAGTGACTTGACATTGACACCAGTGACATCAAATTCCTTTTATATAGCCTACCTACACAGCAAGTTTCGTTTCAATATCTCATTCGTTGCTAACGTTATTGCGAGGAAACCATTATTCTATTTTTGTGATAGCGACGTGGACCTCAGTGACGTCGAATGTAAACACAAGCTTCCCTTTTATCTAAGCTATTTACATAGCATGTTTCATTTCAATATCTCATTCCTAACTTAAGTTTTTGAAGGGACACTATTTTCCTATTTCTAATAAGATTGACATTGACCACAGTGACCTAAAATGTAAATTTCGAGTTTCATTTCTATATAACATACCTACATAGCAAGTTTCGTTCCAATATCTCATTCCTGACTTAAGTTATTGAGCAGAATCATTTTTTCTATATTTAATGAGAGTGACCTTGTCCTTGACCCCAGAGACATCAAATGCGATTCCAAGCTTTCCTTCTACATAACCTAAAATTCCTTTCTATATAACCTACCTACACAACAATTTTCGTTTCAATGTCTCGTTCCTAACTAAATGTATTGAGCGGAAACTATTTTTCTATTTTTAACAAGGGTGATCTCCACACCAGTACCCTCAAATGCAATCCCAAGTATTTTGTCAATAACGGCTACCTAGCTAGAATCGTTCCAAAATATCATTCCTAACTTAGATTGTTGAACGGTAACCATTTTCTTAATGTTTAGTAAAGTGACCTTGACCTTTATCCCTGTGAAACCAAATTCAGCACAGAAGTTTCGTTCCAACATCTCATTCCCAGTTAAGGTTATTGAGCGGAAACTTTTTCTCTATTTTATAGTAGGAGTTACATTGACCTTTACCCCAGTGACCCCAAATGCAAATTCCAAGTTTCCTTTTTATATAACCTACCTACAAAGCAAGTTTCGTTCCAATACGTCCTTCCTAACTAAACTTATTGAGCGAAACCAGTTTTCCATTTATAGTGACAGTGACCTTGACCTTGACCCGTGTGACATTGATTTTAATCGTAAGCTTCCTACCATATAGGCTATATACACAGCAAGTTGTGTTCCTATATTTCATTCCTAACTTAGGTTATTGAGTGGAAACCATTTTTCCTATTTTACAGTAGAAGTGACCTTGACCTTAAACCCAGTGACCTCAAATGCAAATTTCAAGTTTTCCTTTTATATAACCTACAAACGCAGAAAGTTTCGTTCCAATATCTCATTTCAAACTTAAATTATATATCAAAAACCATTTTCCCCCTATTTTTAGTAACAGCGACCATTTTGGATTTCGTGCGGCTATAAAAAAATAAATCTGAAGGATTATAACCCGCCCATCATCCATGTGATGTTTGATCTAAATTCGTTTGGTGGTCTAGCGGTTCCTCAGGTTAACATTTCCCCTATATAATTGTATATAGCACAAACATGGCGGCTATCTTGAAACTTGGACGAATACCAAAAACACAAATCTAATAGCAAGCAGTTATACGAAGAAGAAGAATCTATGGTGCAGTTCCTGAGAAGATTTTTTTTTTTTAAGTTTTCGCTTTTTTAGTAAGGCGGTCAACTTGGATGACGTCATGACGTCAGCATGTCCAATGTATTTTTCCAGACACCCATGAACCTTTTAAAATTTCCAAACGCTGCGATCAATATTTCTAATAAAAATAGAGAGAAGAAGAAGAAGAAGAAGAAGAAGAAGAAGAAGAAGAAGAAGAAGAAGAAGAAGAAGAAGAAGAAGAAGAAGAACAGATTCAAATATTCACCTGCTTGCACATCAGAATTTCAAAAAAGGTAGGAAAAGAAAGAAAGAAAGAAAGAAAGAAAGAAAGAGAAAGAAAGAAAGAAAAAAAAAGTCAAGCCTTTTGAAATACCCGGTGCATCAAGAGATCAAAAAGGTAAAGAGCTACTTATTCTTATAATTTCATCTTTCTGGAGGTGCAGTATCAGAGTACAGTATTTTGTTAACCCTTTCTTTAAAAAGAGACATGTGATTTCAATGAAGTTGTGCGAGAGAGTAGACTTGATTCGAATGATTTGCCAGATATAGCCGGCGATTTTGATATTCAATCTACAAACAGCTTCTGCCAAGTCATTGAGTACTTGCTTTTTGGATTTCTATATTCTTTTTATATTGATACATACACGATCATCTTTGTGCTATACTTGTATGACTTGTTTATTATGGGGTAAAGCCGAGTGTGCATTTCTGTATTTACACCAACCCGTTTTAATGAGATGATAGTAGGGTCAGAGTGAGGTTTGGTGCACCCTAGAACCTGGCTTAAACTCCAAGCGGCCATTTTGCCACTGACCGTTCCAAGGCGGTAACCCTATTGTCAACCATTTATGTTTGTTGTATCACATGTTTTGCCTCAGATTTATCCTTGTAATGTTTTGTTTGTTTTGAAACTTTCGATGCGTGTTTTTGGATCACTGGGTTCCATGAATGCTACCTTTCTCGTCCGATTTTTTGATACTTATGTTAAAGTAATGAAATCACTATCTTAAAAAATTAGCTTAGCTGTTGCTTGTGTATATAATTTTTAAATATACACGCCTTTACAAATATGTTAAATATATTTAGTTTGGGTTATTATCAAGTGTTGATACAAAGTCATAGTCGAACTTTTATTAAAATACTATTGATTATAAATGCATTTCTTATTTCTGCTATTGTATCCCTGTGCTATGTCCTATATATTAGATTACAATAAGAGTCGTTCGAAGGCATCGTGTTGTCAAGAGATGCATTTGGTACTGTCTACCAACGTGCTTAAAACACACCATTTTATCTAAACAAAATATTTTGAAGAACCACAACCACCTTCAAAAATAGGAAGTGGATACCCCTCCCCCACTTCACCCCAATCCCACACCCATCCGCCTTCCACCCCCAGCACACAAACACAAACTTCCCGATCGCGACCATTTAATCTCGGTTGCTTGCACTTTTGTCAAGCTCTAGCTACGCCCCTGGAACTCGTTTTCCTATTAGATAATATAATGTTGTCATGAGGTATGGAGTTACCGTTTCTAGACAAATTGTATACTTTTAATCGGCACATATACCTTATTTTACGACCTGAACACCTAGGTTTTAGATAAACGATTTTTAGTGTAATGTTGCCGTTATTTGGCAGGTTAGTGCCTTAAATGTTTACATTTTAAATGTTTCAATTTCAGATTTATAGCTAAGTTTTTAAGTCATATGTTAAATAAGGTACATTTGTACAGTATCTCCAGTATTCAAGGAGCCGGGAACCGGAATCATCTCCATTTAAATATATTGGTAAATAAATCGAATAAATGTTTGCTTGTGCGAATTAACACCCTTATTGTTTTTTATCTTTCTTGAAAGTAACATTTCTTGGTAGAATATTGAAAACTTGAGGTTTCCAGAATGAAAATAGATCATAAATATAATTGAAGTCTCAGTTTTAAGTTTTTGGAGAGTTGTTTCTATTTTTGGTTTTATATGACTACATAATTATAATATAAAAGTTATACGATGTAACATATCTACCTTTTCTTGTGATCGTGAATATACGCATGTACCGTGGCATCCACTTCCTCCATGGTCGTTATAGGTGATGAGTATCCTAGTTGACAGAAGAAGGTACTGTTGCCAGTCACGACACCAAATATTGTCACAACTGTGGGCGACCTTTCGTCGTAATAGGCAGAGAACACATACGCGTGGTTGTCGTCATCCACATCGAACCATGCAGTTCTCACCGCTTCTGGACTAAATTCCATGTTGGTGAAAACAAGTAAAATGTAGGAACCTACTACACATAGTGGTAGTATCATGAATACACATCTGAACTTGGTACATTTAAAACGTCGGTTGTTGAACACCA
The DNA here is from genome assembly GCA_037043455.1 of Cyrtodaria siliqua. Lineage (NCBI taxonomy): Eukaryota > Metazoa > Mollusca > Bivalvia > Adapedonta > Hiatellidae > Cyrtodaria > Cyrtodaria siliqua. The sequence continues at coordinate 107,526 of JAWPHD010008045.1, read as the reverse complement.
TTGCGTCGCTCGTTGCATTTAATTAACTTGTGATACCAACTAATAACATAGTCTTAGATATGTTTGTATATTTACACCTCCAAGATTTATTTGATGCACTGTTTATAGCAATGCATATGTACAACTTCTTTGTACGTAATAACTTCAGAGAACAAGTCTTACCACAAATGTTCTCTAATAAAAGTCTTGACTAAATAACAGAACAAACAATATGCCACAGGGAACTGTATTTCATCGTAATTGTTTCTCATTAATGATATGCCTTTAGCGCTTTGTAAGATATTATTAGCCTCTGTGAGAAAACAATGATATTTACGAAGTAAATTAAGATAAAGAAATATACAGCGATTGTAAGATAATATATATTTGAAGAAATAAAAGGTATGCACCATTATCGTTATTTAGTGTTTGCCCTACTTTTTCCTCCAATCAGACGGTGAGGAATTTTAAAAAAATGGCGAAATTATTCATGTAAATTTCTAACGATCACCAATTTTAACCATTTAATCATTAAGTAATCGCTTATTAAATGGCACGCGCTTGTTTTGGCGCGAACGTGTTAAGACGCGTGGTTTCGTAGAAGCGCGGGGGAAAAGTAGGGCAAACACTAAGTCAGTGAAATTTTAACAATTAAGAAACCCCGGTCAGTCGCTGCGCTCCTTCCCTTAGGGTTTCTTAATTGTTAAAATTTCACTTCATAGCCTCTAACTAGTACTTATTATTTAGTCGCAACAGACGACAGCAAACATATTCTATTACTATACCGCAAGAAAATTGTTGATTTCCCATAGACGCACCATGAAACATATTTCCCTATTACCCGCTACATACACCGTTACACACAAATAGTGCCCGTTCAATTTGTTGAGAAACATTTCAACACGCCTTAAACACATGTCAAATTCCCACAGACGGACCATGAAACACTTCCACTTTTGCAGGCTACTCGGACACTGTTACATGCACACACAAATGATGGGCGCTTAATTCGTTTAGAAAACCCCACTTCATACATAGATTTATAGATTATTTTAATTTAAAGACACATTTCGAGCCTATTGTATTTGTATTTGGTGGGGGGGTGGGGGGGGGGGGGGGGGGGGGGACTGGAAACAAGGAAACTGAGATTATTATTTTTTTGTCAAAGGATGAGGCCCGTCCCATAAAGAGTGTAAAATAATGTAGTAAAAATTATAACCGTTTTGCATTTTATTTGCACTTGTATATATGTTAAAAAAACTATGTATAGATGGATTTTCTTAAAATACCTGTGTTAACAATTAATAGCTTTTGTATTTTTAGCACAATATACTCTATTATCAGTTACTTCTTTGCCATGTTTTAGTAAATCTCAAATGCAAGAAACTCATCGGGACTTCGAAATTCAAAAATCGTTGTCATCTGTCAGTGTTTTTGATCACCTGAGCCGAAGGCTCAATGTGATGTTTTGGAATCATTTTTCGTCCGTCGTCCGTCCGTTGTCTGTCCGTCGTCGTCGTCGTTATATTTTGCTTCTGACGACTTTTTCTCAGAAACCGCTTGTCTGGAATTTAACCAAATCTTATATGAATTCATTAAACTGGATTTTGTAGTTGCACCAACAGCTAAAATTATCACTTCTACGGACGCACACACGGACGGACGGACGCACACACGGACGGACGGAAAAAGCGGCGACTGTATGCTTCCCCATCATAAACAATCTAGTGTTTTTAGTTACAATATATTTTATATCAAAAACTAAGGTAATAGTAAATGAAAAGAAAAAAACTGTGATGGGGCCTCGATATAATGTCTCTGTGGTAATCAGTCAGCGAGAAGTAAGCAGTTAAAAAGCATGCTATCCATGATTTTTCAACGACTACATTCAGTTGGGAAATGTGTCTTCAAGTGTAAAAACAATGTTTTTGTAATGTTTTATTTCAAAAGAATATCCAGAAGAATTATTTTTTTTCAATGTAATTATCGGTAAAATGAAATAAAATAAATATTACATCCTGTGAGGGTGAGTAAATATGTTCAACCTTCGGAAAGAAAATTTCTGCTTCTAATCCACCTCGGTTGATTCTTTTTTTCTCAGGTAATTTTCACCCGCACAGGAATGTATTATTCAGGATAGTATTGAATTGGGGTTTTAAGGCGCACCAACACATGACTCCATGTACATCGAGATAAAATATGGAGAACGGGCCTAGAACCTTCTCACCCTCAACTGCAGAGTTGCTGCAACTTCTATTGTAGACACTCCATTTACGCTGGAGCCACGTTATAGTTTTTCTGCCACTGCTCTAGTGATATGAAACACTGTAGGGGTCATTATGAAGACCTTTAATGAGCATGAACAAAACATGATAAAATGAACATGAATTGGTGGGTGGTGGGGGTTCTACCCCTCTGCCTTCCCCTCCAACGGGATCTGCAGTGGCCCTACTCTTTGTCCCGTAACGAAACGGGGGGGGGGGGGGGGCGGAACCACATGGGGCTATTCAGGATGGTGTACATGGCTTAGATACAAACGAGGTAATTATTGTCTATTAGAGTATAATTGCTATAATAATAAACTAGATAATTCTACTTTATTATTCTGTAAGGATAAAACCGATTTCTATTAGGTAGTCTTTTAGGATTATTTCATGTATTTCATATAATTATGTTGTATAACCTGAATGAAAAATAATAAAAAAAATATGTAGGAAAAATAAAACATGTGCAATCATATTTATGTTGATAAAAAACAAAAAGACTGTAAGTATGATGTCACGTGTTTGCTTTTTAAAAATGTTTGTACAGTTTGTCAAAATCTAATTAACTGTTATTGCTTAAAGTTGTTGCTCAAAATATAACTTAATCCTAATAGTCGCACTACAATTTAGTGTTTTTCCTTAATCTGTGGGTTTCGAGTTCAATAACAACGTTTGTTGATCAGTGATTTAAGTTTTATTTTGGGGGAAATCTTCTGTAAAATGTTTTATTGTTTGTATGCTAAAGACAAATTAAAATGTGTATGACATCATACTAATTGAGTGACACCACTGTTGTGTGTCATAATCGGTGATACTCAGATTAATTGAATGCAATAACTGTATAAGTTTGTATGTTTTGCAATATACACTCAAGCGATATGAAAACGCAACACGGGAATTTCCGCTATATATTGTATCTACAATATGCTGCTTTTAATCGAATGGTACATGGCTACGTAAGACCTTTCCTTTTGGAAAAAATACTTAAACAACAAATAATACAGCAAATAGTATTCCTTCAATGTTTCATTATTCACAGAGTACGCGTTTGGCTCAATCATGTGAGCAAACTTAGGATGCAACATTTTGCAAACTATTTACGTTAAATACAGTACTGAACTAGCTCAATTTTTCAAAGAGCTACTTCAACATTTATGAAGTTCTTGTTACAAAGTGTAGTGTGATTAAAACGTGTACATCATCACAATTGTGTCCTTTCTCTAGTTAACTGCAACTTTCTTTTTAAAAAACATCTTGGGATTTCTTTGGAATATTATGTGCAATTAAGTGTGCAGTATATACAATATATAGCGGAAATTCCCGTGTTGCGTTTTCATATCACTTGAGTGTATATAAACTTGCATTTGTTTATCCTTCCCTTTAAACACTGAATGTTACCGAACAATCGCTGCATATTTCTTTATCTGAAATTGCATCGTAAATACCATTGTCGTCTACATAGACGATTGACTCTGAGGCAATCTTACAAAGCGCTAAAGGCAAATCATTATGAGAAACAATTACGGCCAAATATAGTTAATATATAATTGAATTTAAAAAAAATCAAGAAAGTGTACATTTACAAAAACGTCTAACCCGTGTTTTAGTTTGAATCACAAGTTAAGTTCGACAAGCGACACACTGGAGTTTAGCAAGCGACTGTTTATATCTAACAGGCTCAGCTGAGTATTCATTATACTAACATTGAGTGTATTAGTTTCCTACGTGTCTTATACTTTTCTGGGAGCGGTTGTACAGACATCTTTGCAAATTATAAACCGGGAATCTAGTCCAGAAGCGCAGAGTAAAGCATGGTTCGATGTGGATGACGACAACCACGCGTATGTGTTCTCCGCCTATTACGACGAAAGGTCGCCCACAGTTGTGACAATATTTGGTGCGGTGACTGGCAACAGTACCTTCTTCTGTCAACTGGGATACTCATCACCTGCAAAGACCATGAAGGAAGTGGATGCCACGGTACATGCGTATATTCACGATCGTTATATTAGGTAGATAAAATGTTACATCTTATAAATGTTTATATTATAATGTTGTAGTTGTATAAAAACAAAAAGGGAGTAAGTGAACTGTCATAAGCACTTATAGAAAGTTCATTTTTAATTAAACGGGTAAAAACTCTGGTATTGATAAAAATACAGGATCTGACATGAATGAACGTGCATTATTTATTTTAAAATTTGGTACATTGATAGGATACTAGGCTCTCTCCCTCTCTCTCTCTCTCTCTAACTGATTAACTACGGTTAATGGTTTAAACATATTTTATTGCATTTTTTTTTTTATTTTTTTTTTTACAAAGTATGCAAATAATCAGAAGTGCTCACAACATTAGTTACGGCCCTTCCCAATACAATTGTATTAGAAATAACAGTTATTATGTTATGGCTATAGTAAATATATTAAGCAATAACGAATACAGAGAATAAACAAAGTTTACAAACACAAGAGTTATAAAATTAGCATATTTCTTAAGATAACACACTATATCAGTATGATAACACGATATATCAGTATGATAACATGATCAGTATGATAACACGATATACCAGTATGATAACACGATATATCAGTATGATAACATGATCAGTATGATAACACGATATATCAGTATGATAACACGATATATCAGTATGATAACATGATCAGTATGATAACACGATATATCAGTATGATAACACGATATATCAGTATGATAACACAATATATCAGTATGATAACACAATATATCAGTATGATAACACAATATATCAGTATGATAACACGATATATCAGTATGATAACATGATCAGTATGATACCACGATATACCAGTATGATAACACGATATATCAGTATGATAACACAGTTTGTCATACTGCAAAGAACATTCTCAGGATTTCATTGGTCAATGCGCCGTAGACATGAGCCCATGTCTACGTCTCGAGACGTGAACATAGGACGATCCCCAATACTCAAATACACAAAAACAAAATGGCGACGATAACGTTGCCGATTCGTTTTGGAAACCGCCGATTGTTTCCTTCCTATCGCTTTTCTGCGCTTTCCACTATGTGTAATAGTCTGAAATAATCGTAAGTGTATTTTTTTTGGCAATTTTACAGATAATAAAACATTAACATAGTGACAAAATGCGTTTATTTTATTAAAAAAATCCGCTAAATTTAAGGACGTTAGAGCGATGACGTCACGAAAGTAAACAACGTCTAGTTTGAGGCACGTTACGGAAAAATTGGCGCAATAAAAATGAAATCGTGTGTTTGGCTTTTTTTCTAAAATAAATGGTTACAACTTTGAAGTATGACAAATTCGTTATTAGGATTCTTGACAGGGAACATGGGCTCACATTACAACTTTGAAGTATGACAAATTCGTTATTAGGATTCTTGACAGGGAACATGGGCTCACATTCCCTGCCTGGAAATTATATTCACCCGAGCCTAACGGGAACATGGGCTCACATTCCCTGCCTGGAAATTATATTCACCCGAGCCTAACGGCTCGGGTGAATATAATTTCCAGGCAGGGAATGTGAGCCCATGTTCCCTGTTAGGCTCGGGTGAATATAATTTCCAGGCAGGGAATGTGAGCCCATGTTCCCTGCCTGGAAATTATATTCACCCGAGCCTAACGGCTCGGGTGAATATAATTTCCAGGCAGGGAATGTGAGCCCATGTCCCCTGTCAAGAATCCTAATAACTAATAATATCAGTATGATAACACCTTGTATTCTGCATGTGAGAGATCTCTTTAGTAACATATACTGAAAGGAAAAAGAAACGCATCATGGGTATTTCAACTACATATTGTATGTTTAATATGCTACTGCTAATCGAATGGTACAGGGCGACATTAGGCCTGTCCTTTCGGAAAGAAGGTTTAAACCAAACACAACAATGGTTACCCCTTTAAAGTTTATTATTTGGCTCAAACAGGTAAGCAAACTTAGGCTTTAAATGTTGCAATCTATTAACATTAAACATAATACTGAAATGGCTTGACTTTTTCAAGCGAAACTTCAACATGTATGCATTTCGTGTAATATATACTTTGAGTAAAAGGTCTACTATATGGCCGAGTTGTTCTTTCTGTAATTAGTTGTAGCACCTTTTTGTACAAAACACGTTGAGATATATCTGGAATAAGTATGTGTATAATAGTGTAGTATATGCAATGTTGTGAGTATGCGTTTCTTTTTCCTTTCAGTATATGAAAAGACTAACACATATTTGCTAAACATGTAACTTTAATTTAAGTTTAATATCGGTGTAACCAATATTTTTGAGGTTGCTAAAAATAAAATTTCCAAACCTGCTAGGGAGAAACACAATTATAAACAATCCATATCAATCCATATTCATCAATTCCAATCCATATTCATCAATTCGACGTTTACCATCTGCTTTTGATTGTCGTAACAGGTCGGTCGCAAGCAAATTTTGCGGCGTCTGATTGCTTGAAAAATGTATATGTCTATTAGGGCATATAGTCAGAGTTTAAGGTAGATTCTGATTGGATTAAATTACCCGAATCATAACAAATCCCACAAAACAACAACATATTATATTTCCATCATAAAACATGTTCATTTGGGATATTTTGGCTAAAATCTGCATTGTTGTGGATACAATTGTACTAAGGGTATATTTGCAAAAAGTGAATTTTCTTTACTGCCATTCGGGCGTTACCCACCTTTGTAGCACTACGGGGTCGTATGACATGCTTGGTACATTTAATAACAAGGTCCGGGCTTCGCGTTGTGATTTCCATAATTTATTGGTACATATAAAACAGTCCGAACAATTACAATTCATAATACGATATGAGCATCCTGTTATATATATTTATACATGTCCGTTTCGTATAGTGTTTTTCAGTACTTCCGTTTGTCAACTTCTTAAATAGTTCCTATTATTAAATGTCTTAGGTTCACAAAGTATAATAGTATTTAGAAACGTTCAAATGTCCAAATCCTCATTATTTTGTAACGCTGAACAACTGCCCTCCGATACTGGCTTCCATAGTATAGTTTAACTTATCACCACACCCTGTCTTAGATTGCGGGGAACCATCTTGTGGATACAAGACCGACTAACTATTGAAACTGACTCTCCACTCCTGAACCACCGACTCTCTACTCTCCTAGACTTTCCGTGCGCTGAGTATTATATTAGAAGTTTCCCACAGACTACCTTTCGGCAGATAGTCATGCCCCACATATGGACATCGACCTGTGTAGCTACAGGTTAACGCCATGGTGATTACATCATTATATGCATACATTACCCACAACACCTTTCGGCGAATGGTCTCCCCTAATATGGCAATACCTCTTCACTCCCAGAATTCAAAGTTTTCCAAAAACTTCCAGAGAAACTGAGTTTAGAGCAGGTAAACAATTACAGGTGTTCATATGATTAACCACGGAGTTAGCAGATTTAGGAAACTCCCATTGCATGATCAGTTAAGGGATTTCGGTTGCATACCATTCTTAGGTTTGTCAAAAATGAGCCTTAACGATACAAACGTACTGCCTAAAACTATACTGTCCAAAAGTATGTAGTTTTTTAAAAAAAAAATCTGAAAAAATGCATCAATAACTGCTAAAAAATGTTAGTTACAATAGTTTCGCTCTGAAAAAAATTCATCTATATCTTCAAATGTTTAGCGCAAAACTATTGTAAGTCAGTATTTCTTAAATATCTTATACAGACTTACATGAATTATTTCTTTTCTTCTCAAATCATAAATGGATACCATGCCAGAGAACAAAGTTCTTAAATGTATCTATGATGGAAATAAGATGTTTTTTGCTTCTCCTGTAACATTTTCTAAAAGTGAGTTACAATAGTTTCGCGTTATTAAAACCCTCGATATATAATGAACAGTGATTGTGCGTTGAACCCAATGACGTCAGCCGTGTCATAGCTGAAGCCATAAGGTCAAACAGCCCAATAATAGGTGAACAAATAAACCGCTTTAGTTAGCTGTTTATCGATAACAGCCGAAACTCTGAACATAGTCTCGGACCTCAGTTGACAAACGATTATGTCAACAGGACTAGCTTTGGGATCATGTGTTCTGAGTTTCATTAACTGATGGCAATTTCTCATCATTTGAACATCTTTATTATCAAGATTGTGATTAGGCAATTAATAAAGTACCGTAAGGAAACATATGTATATAATAAAGTCATGCTGTCTTATTCATTATTTTCTTTATGTTTCATTTGATATTTTAATTGATTTTTTTTATGTTCAAGATAGTAGCTTTTATCTTCACATCAAATCAACGTTATCAGAAATATCATCAAATTAAAATATATATAGTTTTGTCATTTACAACATAATTAATTCACGTCGAAAGTAAATACACTCAAACAATGTTAAGGTATAATTGGAAAACGTTCATTCAGTTAAAGGCGTTTTAAATTTAATCCAACTAACCATGTGTATACTAATAAAACGTACCATATTTATTAGTCAAGATCTTATCTCAAAGTTGTTACTTTTCTTAAAAGCTGTATTCTTCTCCTTATTGTAAAGTGCGATTAATTATGTACATCGCTGAAGGGTCCTATATTTAATTTTCACCAAATGTAGATTTGTTACACCCTTAGTACTGTAGCTTTAACACTTTTGTATATTTCATTACACCAAACAATCGTGCAGCTTTGTTACACTGTACTATATATTCGTGTAGCTTCGTATAGCTCTGTTACACCATACTATAATACGAGATGTGCCTTATTGTAATCATTACTCATGCAACTCTTCCAATCACGAGGGTTTTTCTTCGTTTTTGGTCCAGACAACAGGAAGGTTGCACCCAAACTACTTGATAGATCTATAGACATGAATGACTGTGTATTATTGATTTTAATAAACGAGTTTGATAAAAATTATAGGATACGAGGCTCTGCCGAGTATCCTATCTTTTTATCCAACGGGTTTATTAAAGTCAGTAATACACAGTCACTTATGTAAGATTATGTTTATCACATATGCGTTATCATATGATATACCATGCAAAAAAATCGGATTAAACGTTTTACTGCAAACAAACACAGTGATTCGGTCCTCATTTGCATCTGTATTACACTAGTGTATTATGAGAAATAAGTCATGGCTTTATTACACTCTCAGAAGCCATGTTTTGTGATAAATAAAGGATCTTATCATGCAGATATGCACTTTTCTGCCAAATAAAGGGGTGACCTAATAAATTTTGCTTTAATATGCACTGGCCAATAAAGCAAATCAATGCGGAATCCCCCGGCTTTTATTGTACGTAACGTTATCTGACGTCATGCACGTAACTTTGCCAGACGTCATAAAACAAATAAAAAAACAACAACATGGCGGCGTCCTCGATAAGCGTAACATTCTGAGAAATAGGTAATAATAGTAATTCATACAGAAAATTTGGATAATCTACATGATAAATAGAATATTATGTCAGTGCCTTTTACTATCAAGTTTATTAGGCTCGGCACGAAAACGAAGAATGACTCGGCAGCGCCTCGCCATTCTTCGTTTTCTTAGCCTCGCCTAATAAACTTGATAGTAAAAGGCACTGAAATAATATTCTCTATTTACATGAGTGACTGTGTAATATTGATTTTAATAAACGAGTTTGATAAAATGATAGGATACTAGGCTCTGCCAAAGAGTTTATTAAAGCCAATAATACACAGTCACGAATGTAAGATTCTGGTTAACACATAACACACCTACGACGTGATAGTTTAACTTAAATGTTGTCAAATAACCTTATATACGGCGGCGATTTGTAAGAGAAATCATGATGTCGTTTTGTTGTTTACTACGTCGCTACGTTATGCGGCTGTAAATGCGTTCGCCCTACAAATAATGCGACACCTTAAATAAAAGTTAACGTTACTAACATGCATTTTATGAAGTAAGATTTCAAATAATTATAAGTAGTTAAGGTGTCTGAACGTATCATATGATATATCATGCAAACAATTGGGATAAAAAGTTTTACTGTCTACAAAAACAGTGATTCGGTCCTCATTTGCAACTGTTACACACATGTGAATTACGAGAAATAATTCATGGCTTTATTGCACTCTCAGAAGCCATGTTATATTAATGGGTCGATCCTCATGCTTGACACATAAGAGAATAAATTGACCAAATATATTGTGTTCTGCTTTGATCTAAATCATTTTGTTCTTTGTACATGCAAGTTTCTTGGACACTTCAGCTGATGCAAAGGTTTTCAATTTGGCTCTATTGACTGGATTGTGGAATAAGGTCAGGTCGGCCGTCAACTAACAAATCATTTACAAATTCGTCCATGGCCTTCTCACCAAGAGCTGAGTCTCGAAAATGATCTTCAGCAACATCTTTTTTGCTGGAACACAGCACGATCGGCGGTATAACTCTTTGTCGTTGGTAAATCGGAAATGGGTACGTGAAGCCATTTATAGATTCAGTGACTACGTCACTACCTTCTCACTGTCCTTTGTTTGGGATTGCTACAGTCCTTTGTGCGAAGAAGTAACTTCTGATGTCACGTTTGCCATTTGGAGAGTGACCTCTATCAACTTTGTTATACAGTGATATTGTCAGGAGTTCAGAATTAACCTATTAATTCCTACGATCTCTCCTGTGTTTTAAAACGGGGATCCTTTCATTAAAGGTGACAATGTCTTACGCTGATTATACAGTCCAACTTAATCTAGTTTGAAACATTAACACCACGTTTCAGACAGCGGGGTTCAACATATGAAACGTTGAACCATATATATATTGAATTGAGGCTACTTGCCTTATGATTATACCAAAATTTACAATTGTTCAAAGCAATGATTCTAAAACACAATCATTTATAATGAGCACATTTAAAACACTCATAGTATTTTCATTTAGTATGTTAATAATATGTTAGGTATTAAGAACATAAAAAAAATGGAAAAAGAAGCATGCAACCACGTAAGCAGTACATACACATAAGTATACTCAGACACTAACTAAAACTAAACAATATCTCTTAAGGCATAAGCATGCAGACACATAAGCACAAACAATACAAATAACACATCAATAGCACATCAAACATAGCAGCACATTTATGAAAATTAAGAGACACAATAAGAAATCAGGGAAATGAGGGAATATAAAAACTCATATAATTCTATAGTTATATATATACCAACACAAACCACAAGAAGAACAAGCAAGCAATCTCATAGTTATCCCATGATTGGCCAATATGCAAGCTAGACTACCATGAGACAAAATATGGGTTTAAAGAACAACCAAAGCAACATTAGGCACACATGGCACACTTACATTTAGGTCCGGTCCAGGTGCGGATCAGCCTAGCAAACTCTTTGTAATCCTTGGCGGATCGGATATCATTTGGCAGGCCGTTCCACACCCGGCTCGCCTCAAAACGAATTGAATTTTTACCGTATTTGGTTGCCCTTACTTGCGGCGTCTCAAGAATGTTATCATATCTGAAATTATAGTTTGAATTTTTTTAAATAACACAATTTGAATATATTGTGGGGAGAATTTATGCATTGATAAGTTTCTGTAGCAATGCATTTCAATCTACTCAGATGAAGAGTGGTCATTTTAACTCGCCCCAGCAAATCCTCATATGTCGCATTATAATCACTGAATACTATTCTCAGCACCCTTAGTTGGAGTTTTTTAAGTTTATCAGAGTTGCTTTTACTATAAAAATGCCAAACCAATGGGCAGAAGTTAAAATTGGATCCACTTTTTAAAAACACACCGGGGATGGTGGGTGGGTGGTGGGTGGTGGAGGTGGTGTATAGTGTCCACCCCGGTTTGCCTTTTTACTGTCGAGTGGGGGAGGGGGTGGCCGGTTGCCTTTTTGCTGTCGAGTTTTCTTATACATTTAAAAATATCAGTCTCAGAGATGGGGTTGAAATCAAACGTTTTAATATTATTGTTGGAGTTTATTACTTTCACGCTGGGGTGGTTTTCGTCAGACGTTGTGTTGTTATCAATACCTATTTTCTATGTGGCTATATTAACACAGTAATCATTTAGTTTATCAACTACGATATATTGGTCAGAAATAACAAAGTTTTCATCGTTCTTGAGGATGATCTGATTGTCGGATTTATTAGTTGATTTCTGGGAAAGAAAAGGTTGGTTTGTGGGCCAGAAATCTTTGGATTTTGGGCAACCATCACATCTTTCCTTAAAATACAAATTTGCCCTTGTTTTATTATTTCTGTATAATGTGTATATTTTCCCGTTTTCATGGGATCTATTTTTATAATAGTTAATTTCAAGTATGGGGGTGGGGGTTTATTGGGGATTTTTCCTTTATAGGGGCGTGTTCATTTACGACCTGTTTCGGAAGCAGTTCATGTGCCCAGTGTCGTCAAAAATATGAGCGACATGAAATGGTACTTGAGCCAGATCTTCATTGAATTTTGCTTCATCGAAGTTTTTGTAACTCCTAAATGTCTCTTCCTTTTTACTAACGGGGTTACATGTTTCTTTCAGGGTTGTTGCAACCATATTGTGGCAGTCGCTTAACCCGCAGTTAAAGTTAATGGTATTACATAGTAGATTTTTTTTTCATTTGTTAAAATAACATCAATTAGTATTGTTTTTTTGTTTTTTCGTGTTACAAGTTTGACCTTTGACAATATTTTCCAGATTACAAATGTCAAAAATATTGTTAAGAGTTCTACATTTCTCTATTTTAAAAAGATCATAGTTAAGGTCGCCAATACAGATAATGTGAGCATTGTGTATATACATTTTGTTAAGACACGTAGAAACATTGTCTTCAAAAATGTATTCGTGTAGGCTAGTTTGCCTATATACACATACAATTCCCCCACTTTCTTTCATAACAAATGGATTCTAGATCCTTACATTCAAGGTCTTTCCTTCTCTTGAAGGGGAGATCTGCTCTGGCGAATATCATAAGTCCTCCTCTATGGGAAGTACGATCTCGTCTTTCCATGTTATACCCTTCAGTGTGAAAAAGATTGTCGTTAAAATTTCATCTAGTTTTGTCTCTGCAATAATAAGCATGTCTGTGAGTTTATCATGCAAGATTTGTTGTAAATCATCGAATTTGTATCTGACACTATTTATGTTTAAATAACTAATACATAAGTGGTCTCTTTTTATTTTCATTTATCAGGGTTCTGAGATTGTCAAAAATATCATAGTTGGATTCAGACACATTAGACTCAGATAGTGGATCAGATCTTGTAGAGTTTGATTGGGAGGATTCAAGTGGTTGTTCCAGTCAGTCTTCCGGGTCCGGGAGAAAGCTATCATTTAAGTTTGTGTAATCAGTACACGGATTATTTGCTTCTGGGTTGGTGTTTGTCGGTGATTGAGGGTCTGCATGTCCATGTGCATCGTGCCCCTGCGGTAGATGGGGCTCTGAGATGGGTTCTGGGACATTTGGTAGCCCTCAAGAGTGGCAGAACCATATGTCTTCTGTGTTTCCAAGTATATTGTATTCTCCAACAGAGATACCATAGCACTTTATGTGTACCCATGATTCGCAAGACTCGCACTGGAGCGCACGGTGATTTTTACCCGCTGGCTTTGCACACGATCCGCATGGAATCGAATAGGCCCTGGATAAGGTGCTATGTCTCCAGACAGTACAAGGAGTGACCAAATATAGTTCATTTGTACAGGAGACCCTCTCGTCATTTTTACATGTTTTATGTGGTAGAAAATTGATACTTGCGGTCTTGTGTCGAAGTTTGGCATGTAAAGGTTTGCTGGCATCGCAGACCAATTTTCTGTTTGCATTCATGTCACGTCTCCTAGTTCACTCACTAATAACATAAGCTGTAGAATTAGAGCCGTTGTCATAGAAACATATGCAAATGGATTGAACTACAAGTCATTACAACATTAGTTACAGTTCTCTCCATTGCGGCTGAAAAACTGTACGTGATTATCTGTTTGAAATTGTAACAATACATTTAAATATGAACTTGATAAGGGAAAGCGAAGGGGAAAAAATCCAAAAAATTAAAATCTGCCTTGCCATTCTACCCCAACGCAATCTCCACCGAAATAACACCCCATATCCCCGTTCAGGCTGATAGAAACATAGCGACAGTTGATATAGACAAAATACAACGTTATATTGATACAAAGTTAAGGATTTTGGAATCGTTTAGTGTTTTTAATATAGTTTTGAACTTGAGTAAATAGAATATGATTTTCCTCGTCCGTTAGTTTGTCGATGCCGTATAAAAGTTTGTGAGTATTTAAAGGATGACATATACGAGTGTCTAAAAATGATTGCCGTCTTTCATTTCTGAAAATTACACATCTAAACAAATAATGCTCAACATTTCCAACACCATCACCACATATACAATTGGGATTATCCCTCAAATGATTAAGATAGAGATCATCGTTTAAATTGCTGCAATTGTTTCGTAAACGCGCATGTAGAACTGAACGGTATCTATCACTCACTATGTAGTATTGGGGTAATATGGGTGGTTTAAAGTAATGTTTTAAAGTAATGTTTAAATCTAGTTTTAAAACTCGAAAAGGATGGCGCTTCGCGAATATTAATATAAAAGATCGGACAGGGAAAGTAGCATTCAAGGAGGACAGTCAACCACAAAACACAGAAACAAACATGCAAACAGACAAACAATAAGACAAAAGTAATAATAAAAGTAAACGACATCACAAACACAAAAGGGTTGACAATAGGGCTACTGCCATGGAACGGTCATTGGCAAAGTAAACCGGTTCTAGGGTGCACCAAACCTCACACTTACCCTACCCACATCCCATTAAAACAGGACAGTTTAAATAAAAAAATCCACGCCATGATCTAATCTCTAACCAACAAGGCAGCATCAGTAGGCAATATAAGTCAAACACAAAAATGCTCGTGTAAATATAATACAAAAAAAACAATAGCCTAGAAAGCCACAATGAAGGTACTCAATGACTTGGCAGAAGCCAGAGCAACAAGAGAATAAACCATTAAGCAAGTTCGTTCCAACGTTTTAGAGATGACGGTAAGACTGATCTCAAAGACAGTTCCGTTCTTCTAGGTAAAGTAACGAAGTTGGAACTGTTTCTCAAGATTCGATTCCGAAATAGATGCAGGGAAAATTTCATTCAAGTAACTCGGTAAATCTCCATTTTTAAACTTAAAGGTAAATATCAACTTTTGGATGTGTCTTCTGTCGGACAGAGAGACCCAACCAATTTCAGTTAACAAGTTTTGTATAGAGTCAGAACGAGTCAGGCCAGTAACTATTCGCGCGGCTTCATATTGTATTTTTTCTACCTTGGGGTACGGCGGCAATTGGAGATTTTATTTCAAAAAAAAAAAAAAAAAAAGAAAACTCTGTGTTTACAAACAGTTATATAAGTATTTATCCAATTAATAAGTTATCTGAAATGCCATGTTGTCGGAGTTAGTGGTAAGCAAAAAATTAAAAATATGTTTGAATATCACGCGTTCCATGACTTTTTCAACTAATTAACGATATTGGTCTATAGTTTGATGGTGAATCTTTATCACCTGATTTAAAAAGCGGCATAACATTAGCTAATTTCCGGCATTGGACCGATGCTTTTTTTGAATTGAACGGTTAAGCAGAATACACAGGGGGCGTCATATTGTTTTTGAAGTTTCTTTCAGGACTCGATGACTTATTTCATCTGGCCCACTAGCTTTATTTATCACTAAAGTTGATAGGATATCAGAAATTTCATTTTCAGTAATATTAATATCATTGATAGTATTGATCGTCTTAGGTATAAATTGTGATAGAGTGGCATCGGTGTCGTCAACAGTTGATAGTGATGTAAAAAACCATTCAATACATTTGCCTTTTCCTCGTCAGATACAGAATATAAACCATCATTGTTCTTTAAAGTTGGTATGAAGTTACAACTGCTAGCGTTTTCTTTAATTAACATTTGATTATTTTCCAGTACTGTCGAGGATTTGCAGAATTCATATCACTTAGAGAAAATTTAAGATGATTACAAAATATTTCCTTAGCATGCTTTTACATATTATTAACTTTATTTCGAAGGTCTTTTTATAAGCGCCAGTCAGATTGATTGCCTGTACGTAAAGCTATTGATTTGTGTCTATCATGTTTACGATATGCAAAGAAATATAAAAAGATCGGACAGGGAAAGTAGCATTCAAGGAGGACAGTCAACCACAAAACACAGAAACAAACATACAAACGGACTAACAAGAAGGCAAAAGTAATAATAAAAGCAAACGACATCACAAACACAAAAGTGTTGACAATAGAGCTACCGCCTTGGAACGGTCAGTGGCAAAGTAGGCCACTGGGGGTTAAACCGGTTCTAGGGTGCACCAAACCTCAAACTTACCCTACTGTCATCCCATTAAAATAGGACAGTGTAAATAAAGAAATCCCCGCCATGATGTAATCTCTAACCAACAAGGCAGCATCAATAGGCAATATAAGTAAAACACAAACATGCAGTCGAATTTCTGAATTATACCAAAGCTTATCATTTGAACGAATTGTTACGAAACTTGTTGGAATGCATTCCTTCATGTGATTGGTAAGTTTATTAATAAACTATTTGCAGCGATTTCTACAGAATCTGTAAGTAAAAAATGTCATGTCTGTTGATCTAATTAAATTATTCAGCTTTTCAAAATCAGCGCGTTTGTAATTCCAGACTCTTTTTTGAAACGGTGTATTTATATAAAGATCGCTTTTAATGAAAGCATATGTACTATAATGATCACTGATTGATAAACGCCAGAGTCGTAGCAGTTAAATGATTAGAGATAGCGATTGTATCTATTAAAGTGCTCGAAGTGTTAGTAACAGGTGTAGGATCTTTAATTATATTTACCATATTATTAAGCGTAAGTATATCTCAAAATGTATGATTTGACAGGTTCAATTGGTCTTCATTAATGTCACTTAAGATAATGATATTTGAAGTTATTTCTGAAGCATTTCAATGCAGACGTTTAACCTGTCCCAGAATTCAACTGCATAGTGCGGTGGTCGATAAAGAGTGCATATTAGAAAAGACTGGCTATTATCTTTAATTCAACCCATATTGATTCAGGAAGTAAATATTCCAATTCAATTTTCCTATTTTGTCTTAAATGGGGCGAGATATAAATTAATCATCCTCCAGATTGAGATGTATTATCCTTACGGAACATTGCATCAAATGTTTCAAAATGTATCATTTAGTTTCCAATATCAATTGATAGACGAGTTTCAGTAAAACACAATATATCAAAATCCACGAAGTTGTCTTTGGTATAGTCAGGGCTTTATATGTCATATAAAGCCCTGATATAGTCAAATGTGTTCCTAATACTACGAATATTTTGATTGAAAAACATTGCCTTGTGTCATAACTTTGGCCCATAACTTTGACCCGGATTCAGTTCTATATCTCCTGATGATATAACTATAGTACCCATAATTAGGAAAAAGTACATATTTTGCATGATATCCATGTTGAAAAAATGGTCGGATTAAATTTATACTCATAATTAATTTTCTCCGATAATAGTGGGGCAGATTGGTGACATATATTGGTAAAATTGTGCATTTTGTTACAAAAGCACCAAACTTGACACATAGATAGACAATACTCTACTAAACATGTCTGGCTAAGGACCTACGTCAGATATTCAAAAATGGCCGCCATTTTCAAAATGGCTTCCAATATTCCATAAAGAAATAATAAAGCCCATAATAAATTGGTTTCATCAAAAATTGTCATTGTTAATACATTAAATTCAGGACACTGATAGACAATAAAATATGCAATATAATTTGGGTCATTTGTTTTCTTCAAAATAGTCGCCATTTTCAAAATAGCCGCCACAACTGCTTTTTCTCCTTTTTCCTTTTTAGAAAACAGTCGAAATGTTTTTGTGTTTTACAAAGGTTTTGTCGTGATATAATTATGTGTAAGTCTATATACTTCAATAAATAGTTGTTAGATACACCCCTATACTTCAGGGGTTAGGGATTTTACACATGTCTGCATACTATGCCAACTATGAGGCTAGTTTGTCTTAGTTGTCTTTAGTTTTAAGCATTTCTGAAGTGTGTTTAAGTTTTAGTCACATCTTTATTAGCTGCTTTTAGTTTATAATATCGTAAGTATACATCCAGTGACTTGGTAAAACACACAACAATCTTGAATTATTTATCAGTCATCCAAATTTCACCTAGATTTATTAATCCAACTTCATTTTGACTTTAAAACTGCTTGCATATACCTAATTACATTACATAATTATTAATACTGATTTTAAAACATGCATATGAAGTAGCAAAACTAACGGGACGCAGCAGGTTATGAAAAAAGTCAAGATTGCCGAGTCTTCTAAATGCTTGGAGAAAAATATCGCAAAGGATACTGATACAATATTTCTCATCTCTGATTTATCGGAATTAAATTTAATAAAGACCTTAAATTACATTTGTTGAATTAATAAAGTATGAAAGGAGAAATTTATAAATCGTCGAACACGTTAAATACATATTGCAGTCTCGGTTTGAGAATGTTCATGAACGGTAATGAAACGTGCTTGCTACCGTTCACGCCCTCTAGCCGTCATGTCAATCTGTCAAAAAGTTGAACAAGTCCATGAAATAGCTAAATAAGACATTTTTGAAGTCTAATAATTTATTCATTGGTCACAATTCTGCTAAAATTTTATTAAAGTAAAGAACATTTAATTACAATAACAGTTAAAGCTCATCTTTATGTAAAACCTACATTTATGCACAAATTAGCCCATAATGATACAATTTCCTTTTTTTTTTTGTATGTTCCCAATAACAGAATTTTGTTAAACTTTCTAAGCACATAGTTTAACATATATAAAAACAAAATGTTGAATAAAAATGAGAGGTCACCATGCTTGTTTAGAAAAAAAAATTGAAACCCTACCCCTATGCTAAAAGGCCAAGTTTTGTATGAAATTATATAGAAATGGTATATTTTCCTTTTTAGTTATGTTCCTAATAACAGAATTTGTTCAAACTTCCTAGGCACTTATTTGAACATATATTTAGACAATATATGCAATTAAATGTATAGGTCACCATGCATATTGAGATTTAATATTGGTTTTTGGAACCGTACCATTATGCTTACATTTTTTAATTGTGTTGGAATTTTTACAAAATGCTATATTTTTCCGATTTTATGTATCTAATAATAGACCTTTATTTAAATAAAGACAATTAAAAAAATAATTTAAAAAAAAATTAAATAAAAAAAAATTAAAAAAAAAAATTAAAAAAAAAAAAAAGTTTTTTAAAAAAAGACAAAAAATACAACTAGACATCAAAAGCAACATTCCTGTAAATTGGTAGGAAAATCCATCCAATAGTTTTAGAAGAGAAGTCGCCCAAAAAAGCTGCGCATGGAAAACTACAGCAAAAGCCTTTAATAGGAAACAGGAAAAGTAGCATTCAAGGACGACAGTCAACCACAAACACACACAGAAACAAAGAACAAATTTAAAGATGAATAAAAGGTCAAATAAGTCATCACAAACACAAAAGAGTTGACAATAGGACTACCGCCTTGGAACGGTCAGTGGCAAAAACGGCCGCTGGGAGGTTTAAACCAGGTTCTAGGGTTTAAACCAGGTTCTAGGATGCACCAAACCTCACACTTACCCTACTGTAAGTTGGTGATCATTGAGGAAAGAAAACATGTTCTGGTTTATATGTTTAAAGAGAGACTTGGTTATGTCGTCTATAAGCTCAGTTGCAATCGTGTCAGGCTTTGCATGACATAATTTACCTATTTGTTGAGCAAATTCTGTCCCACGAGAGTCGTCTATGTAACGTAAGTCAAGCACCACTAAATCCTCATTTTTTTCATTGAATATATTTTCTAATTCCTCTGCTGTGTCGCTCAAATTGTCTTATGAACATCTTTAACTTGTTCATGATGGCAAAGATCAAAGTCCTTTCTTTGGCAATGCCTGATGAATTATTGCAATCACTAAAATTAACAGATCAGCTTAACTCATGCCATATCTGATTCAGAGATCATTTAATGTGGAAGCTGCGATGTGTTTACAGCACCTAATGCACCTCCATTTTTTTTCACAATCTTATATTTCTGCTTATGAGCTAGTTCTTTTTGGAATGATGAAAAAACACTAATGAAGTTTATCACACACAGAGATGACTAATTTTAAGATTTAAATTGTAAATGAACAGTACTGCAACTACTAACTTTTGATTTCTGTTTATGATCATCATGTGCAATATTCAATGGTAGGCATGCCTTGCTCACACTTCTATGGAATAACTGTAGAGTATGAGGGTGGACCTTTGGAAACGACCGAACACGACACACACGAAATATTGCAGTCTCGGTTTGATTGAGACTGTTCATGAACGGTACTGAAATATGCTAGCTACCGCTCACGCCCACTAGCTCCAGGTTGAGCAGAACTCGTAAGCCCGGTTTACCATAAGCATGGTTATCACTTGATGTCTAGTTGATCACTTGATGAGCTTTCACTGATACATGTGTTTATTTCAGTAAAGATATGCAGTGTCATAATACATTTGCCACAAGGGCACCGGTCCAGCTATAGTATTCAGACAAGTCTCCTATTGTTTAAGTGCCTCCATTTTAAATACGAAGGTTTCAGCACAAAATGCCATTATGGTCTTAACATTAGCTTTCAGGCCAATTTCATTGTTTCTGCTCGGCAACTATGTGGTTTAGACGCTATTAATCCGTTAGCATAAAATGGATACACGTTTAGGTTTTGTTTACTTGTTTTGTCTTGTAAATAAGGTTTACCAAGTCAAATAATGTGTTTAAGGGTTTTATAAATATATTTTATAATCAACCGACAGTTTCTGATAAGAAAATTAGTTTAGTACCCTTCAGAAATTTCAAAGGCTGGAGAAAACGTAGAGCTAATCCGAAGTGAAATTTTATTTAAACTTGTAAATCCCTTAACACCTTAACCATATGGTGCCTTTAAATAACGCTTTTTTTGTATTATTGACAAATACATACTATGACTAGAAAACTGAGTGACACATTCGACATATTAATTACTTTCTTACAAACAACTATTAAACGAATTACACGTTTACAATTTTCAACATGTTTTGGTGGCCATTTTAAAAACGGTAGCCATTTTAAACTTAAATATACCCAGATTGTATGTCTCGACCCTGTGTCTATCATTTTGTGGAATTTGTTGTGATTGCCATAATACATGTTGTTAAAACCTGATTCATTTGATTATTTATTACGTATTTGGCGGCCATTTTGTAAATGGCGGCCATTTTGAAAATCTGACGTGGGTCCATAGCCAAATATTTTCAGTATGGTATTGTCTAGCTATGTGCAAAGTTTGGTGCTTTTGTCAAATAATGCATAATATTTTCACCAATCTGCCCCACTATAATGAATTAAACGTGTGGCATACAACTAATACGGCGATGGGTGCAATATAAAGATGCGCAGTGTTTAAATAAAAACTAGCAATTAATTGCGTAGCTCTTACTAAACAATATAAGATGACGTACACGATTTTAGAATTCGCTGTCGTCTGTTATTATAAAGTCCAATAGTCACTCTCCGTGAGTTTAGGTCATTCATTACCTTTGGGGATAAATTATAACGTCAAATATAACGAAGAGCGACAATCGGACCAATGGCAAGTGAGTGAGTGTGTACAGGAATATACGGGACGATATGGTGAACAAACACGGGGGCAGGCACGGGAGGACAAAACATACACAATATGAAAAGCATGACATTGTGCTTTTACACTGAGAAAAAAGCAAACAAACAAAAAAATAAAAACTGTATCCTAGAACGAGAAAATTAGATTACAAAAAAAAAGAGAAAAAATATATCAACTTGCGTTAAAATAGTGCTTTCATTTTTTTTCTAATAATATTGAAATCAAATATAAAAAAAAAATTGTGACTGGTTGCTTGAATGCAATTAAATAGGGAAAATAATTGCGTCACTTTATAAATATCCAAGACCACCAGAATAAATAACATTGTGACTAATTCAGACATAATATTAATAAACAAGATATAAATAAATCACAAAAAAAATTACACATTACAATTACAATGAAAGTTGCTATTCGCAATAGCATATAAACATCTTAGACCATCATTCATAAATAACACGATATGAGTATAACAATTCAGTGTTAACAGCGTCATCACAACTGAATAATTCAACCATGTTAAAGACCGTTATAAATGCATGCTCTTTAGACTTTATAGGCTAAGAAGAAAATAAAACACACACAAACCTACAAACAACAAAAACAACCCAAGCATCGGCATATTGAACATTAGTAGTCTACTAAAATCTAAAATGATTTTATAGCGAATAAATGGGTAACTTACCATAGCGTGCAAAAAAAAAAAAGAAAGAAAAAATAACACATTATAACAAAAAGTCGCTAATACATATCCACGACCACCATTAATAAATAGTATATTATTATCAGTTCAAACATTAGTATAACATGCAACACCTACAACTTCTGGTTTAAACATATTTGATTGCAACATTTACATTAGTTTGCAAAAGGGTTGTGCCGCAAGTTCTACAACATTAGTCCCTATTCAGTTAGTTTGACAAAATAAACAGTATGGCAGTTTTACAATCATAAAACATTTTAAACGAAAAGTATAGGAAATGTATTACTGAATTTAACAGATATATGTAAAGAGAAAGGAAGAAGAGGAAAAGGACAGACACTTAAAGACGTCTCGTAAGGGATCAAATGTGAACATAGTGAGTTTCATCGAAAACGCCTAGTATCTTTAATATATTTTTGCACTGCTATAAACACAAGCGCATTATCTCTATCGTTTAGCTCTGTATTACCAGAACACAACTTATCAACACTTAACGGATGGAACGGTCGTGTCGAAATAAAGAGCGTACGCCTTTGTTCACTATATCGACAACACTTAAATAAGTAGTGTTCGACGTCCTCTCTTTGATCTCCACAGTCACAACTTGATGATAAGCGCAAATGATTTAAATACAAGTCATGATTTAGATCGCTACATGCATTTCTTAAGCGAGCATGAATGATTGAAAGATATCTTGAGCCACATAAGTAGTCTTTTGGAACAGTGGGGCATTGGAACGTCCTACGAAGAGAGCTTTTAAAGGGGTTGATGCACTATTTTCAAACACAGTTTATTTTAAAGGGCTCTGAAAAACTTGAAAAAAGCTGAAAGAATTATCAAAATGCCATGAGAAATAAAGGAGATATGACCTATTGAAAATTTGCAAAGAACATAAATGGAGGCGGCCATCTTTAAACGATGACGTCATCGCGCCGTTTTACCATATAAGGCATATTAACAAAATGTATTTTAAAGCAAAGAAAACCACAGCAAATTGATTAAAAATAAATATAAAGATTTAAAATGCATACATTTTAGTATTATTTTTCATTTGCAGTGATTTTCTTTGCTTTAAAAGACATTTTATCAATATGCCATATATGGTAAAACGGCGCGATGACGTCATCGTTCAAAGATGGCCGCCTCCATGTATGTTCTTTGCAAATTTTGAATTGGTCATATCTCCTTTATTTTTCATGGCATTTTGATAATTCTTTCAGCTTTTTTCAAGTTTTTCAGAGCCCTTTAAGACATCCCTTTAAATGTGTTTAATGATAGTGATTCCTTAATTAATATGTATGGGTAAATCATTCCTAAGGCTTAGCGATGATGGTATGAATCAGGGGCGTACCTGGGCATACGCACGTACGCACATGCGTACAGGCTATTAAAGAAGTAAAAAAATAAAAAGGGCTAAAAATGCGAAACATGCAATAAAAACTGAAGGTATAGGGGGTTAGGCACTCGAATAGTGACGAACAAATTATTTTGTCCACATTCTAAACAACCACAACGTGCTCACGAACATCTCGGTGAATCATTGAGTATGTTGGCGGAGGGACTATAATCCTTAGAACTACACACACACACAGTCTGTAACAGAAAGGGGAAGTAACCACTACGGGGAGTTTGAATATCATAATTTTGATAGAGCATCATCAAAAAAAACTGACCAATCAGTGACCAGATATAAGACATAACCAATACATTCTGGTAGGTGATAAACTCGGTCTTCATCCTTGATGTTCAACCAAGTTTACTGTTAAAATTAAGGTATCTACAGTGTGATTCTTTTAAAACCCTGCCTACGTCATGCATATTCATGCAAAACGATTCAATATATGTATATTTTAAAATCAAAATCTTGAAAATTATCATCTTTTTACTCTGCCAAAGATTTTTGTTTTACTATAGAACCTAAGGATAAAAACCGAGTAATACAAATTTTATCACCTACTGAAAATAAAATAAAATCTCAACATTTCTGTAATGCAAAATTATGCGGGGTTCGTGTGTGTGTGTGTGTGTGTAACAGAAAGGGGAAGTAACCACTGCGGGGAGTTTTGAATTCTATGGTGCGGGGTTCGTGTGTGTGTGTGTGTGTGTGTGTGTGTGTGTGTGTAGTTCTAAGGATTATAGTCCCTCCGCCAACATACTCAATGATTCACCGAGATGTTCGTGAGCACGTTGTGGTTGTTTTGAAAGTTGACAAAATAATTTGTTCGTCACTATTCGAGTATATAAAAAAAAACATGTACTCCAAAAAAGAAAAGAAAGCCATCTGTTGACGAATTTCTATATACAAAGTTGCATTGTTAAAACGAGTTTGAGATCAACTCAGATAAAAATCCACACAGTGTGTATGTAGGAGCATAAATGTATCTCCTCGGACATTCAAGAACATGTTCTGATTACAAAACTACAATCAAGCTAACCTCTAAAGTTTGCATGTTGGAAAGTTTGGCATTTCCCCGCCAAAGATT
This sequence comes from Cyrtodaria siliqua, assembly GCA_037043455.1. Taxonomy (NCBI): domain Eukaryota; kingdom Metazoa; phylum Mollusca; class Bivalvia; order Adapedonta; family Hiatellidae; genus Cyrtodaria; species Cyrtodaria siliqua. Next base: position 82,334 of record JAWPHD010008045.1, on the reverse strand, counting down.
TTGTTCAAGCAATTGTTTGCATTTTTATTACAAATGACAACTCATTGAAGTATGCAAAAGTGTCCGGTATGCCCAAGATGTTTAGGCATTTACATTGCCAAAGGTATATTTGCATTTATTTTTGTAAAACAATGGGCTGCTTACTGCGCTTTGATCATTTAGTTGTATCATACTCGGATAAGCTATTTTCGGACACTTTTAGAAACATTAAATTTAGGAGAAAGTGCTAACTCTTAAACCATGTGTCATTGAAGAAGTACAAACACTTTAATTTACAGAATTACACGGTAAACTTATTTATTTTGTTTAGAGTTCGTAGGGTAGAACATAGTGGATAAAATACACATCTTAACGACTTGAGTTGCTAGAGTAGACAAATTTTTGATATGCACCTTCTTTGACGTGTATAAGCGTTTGACTTTTTTATGGTTGGACTAAAAGCATAGTTTTATGTGCTGGACATATGAAGTCAATTTAAGCTGATACATGGAATTTTATAAATGTACCAATTTTAATCCTATTAAAAGACAGTTTGATAAAAATTAAATGCATCAGTCTACATATGGTGGGAATATAACTATATGAATTGATGTGCGTTAATTATCCTGTTTCCGTGTATTACATACATCATGTCGTAATCAGCAAGTCAAAGAATTAATATCCTTCAACTTGGTTTAATATATACAAATAACGGGCCTTTTGCGCCTAAATTGGGGAAAAAATGCATGAATGGGCAATGAAATTTCCAAACGTAAGTTTAAAAAATGGGGAAAACTGCATGATTTTAATTGAACTTTGGTTGGGGAAGGGGCCTTATACAGGCCGCTGCAAAGAAGGGTAAAAAGGCCCTGATTTAATGATAAGAAAGTTATACAAATATTTAATCGGAAATTATATTAAATTCTGCTAAAGTGGCTGAAAAAGCTTAGCCAAAAATGTCTAAACAAAAAGCCAATTGGCTGAAGAAAATTGAAGTGGTTTAACCAAAATGACTAAATATTTTTTGGTCCAATGAAGACCCCAGCTGGTCAAACGCGTGTTTTGGTCAAACGCAATGAGATGTCAAGGGTACATTATGGAATTGTCCATATGTAAAATAAGCGCCACAAAAGTCAAATAAATGAGACTAAGTAGAGCATGCCTCACCATAAATGGTCCCAGAATGGGCCAAATTAAACTTACAAAACTATCGCTACATTTGCACTGCCGTCTTAATTATGTATTACAGAGGGAGGAAGGCAGCTAAAGTGCCCCCTGTTATTGCACTGTGGCCACACCTTCTGTGAATCATGTTTACACCAGTTGCTGAGAGAGAGGAAAGTTGGCATATTATGCCCCACCTGTTTTGTAAGTAATATCTATCAATATTTTTAATCCAGTAGTTTTGATCTGTTTGACTTGCATAAATTGATGTAATTAAACAACAATAATTTTTTTTTTTATATCTTGGCGATGTTTGCACACCTTGTTGTTATCGTGAGGTCCATGGGACATGGATGCCCCACTTTGGCACTGTCAATCGTGTACGAAATGTTAATATAATAATTTTAAACATTTTACGGATGGACGGACAAGGGTAACAGTATGCCAGTTCCACTTCCCTGACAAGCCATAAAAATGACAGCATTTTCAATAATGCCTTATTATATCAAAAACATTAATATTTGTACAGTGGACTCTTGTATGTGTTGTCAACCCTAACCTGTGTGTTGTATTTCAGATGGAGACCAAGATGCCAGAGGGAGAAGCCGGAGTACGGAGCCTGAATACTGACAGATACATCATTGGCATGCTCAAACATAGCCAGAATGTACTGCTGGACCAGTAAGTAATGCTAGGTCATTTCCATCGATCCATTTTTTTTGCCCCTTCCACGAAGCCTTTGGATTGTCCTGAACATTTGGAAGTCTGTCCATCTGCTGGTACATCTGTCCGTCACGCTTTTTGTCCAGGCCATAACACTGTAATAAATGATTGCAGGACTTTTTTACATGATTTTGGGAACATGACCCGTACCCCTGGAATTGGGAATTTTAGCGCGATTTTTCATAAAATTGGGAATTTTAGCGCGATTTTTAATAAAATTCGGAAAAATATAAAGTAAAGCATTCCTTTCATAATTATATCTTTAATACTGTTTTTTGTACACCAAGATAAACAGAAGCATGTATAAGCTTTTGAACCCCAATCATTGGATTGGCACACTCAAAAAAAAAGTTTGTTTTTTTAAATTGGGAATTTTTTCCTCTTAATTGGGAAAAAAAGATATGTTTTGGCATTGGGAATATGACCGAATTCGGCTATAAAAACAGCCAAAAAAAACCCGCTGGATTGGATCAAAAAGATGTTTTTCAGAAATTTATACCATATGGAGAACATGTTGCATACGTTGCATACTATTCCAGTTGTAACCGGAGGCCCCGGGTTCAATCCTCAGTGGTGCCACTGAGTTCCGTCGGTGTGTTCTTGGGCAAGACACTTCTCCTTAGCCCCGTCCGTCCGATGGGGACGTAAACCGGGCGGTCCAGTGTATTGGTCTATCCTCCGAGCACGTTAAAGAACCATAGGAATCTATTCGATAATAAGAGTAGGGCAGGTTCCCGGATTCCTATGTATCCTTCCCCTCTCTCTGGGGCGGCTCTAAATAACCTATACTGTGTTGATGAGCCGTTAAACAACATTCAATTCAATTCTAGTATCAGGGTCAAGTTCATGGCGAAAGTCAAAGGTCAAACTTTTGTCCAGGCCATAACTATCAGGGACTTTTTAATCTATTTGAATGGGGCCGAAATTCAGCCTCTTCTCTATCTCAAAAATCTCTTTATTTTCCCAATTTTGGATAAAAAAAATTCCCAATATAATTTTTTTTTGTTGACTTTTCATTGTATGTTAAAATCATTGCCTGGGCTCTTCATTGGACCAAAAAATGTTTAGCCAGCCATTTTGGCTAAACCACCTCAGTTTTCTTTAGCCAATTGGATTTTTGTTTAGCGATTTGTGGCTAAGCTTTTTTAGCCACTTTAGCAGAATTTAATCAGTCATCGAAATTAGTATTTCAAACCACAAGCCCTTCGCACAAGCCCTTTGGGCTTGTATTCTTGGATTTTGAACAAGCCCGGATAAAAACGAACAAGCCCGGAAAAAAGTATGTCAAAAATTGAAAAAACACCAGTATGCTCACTATGGGCCTAATATAATAGTAACATTTATTCAAATTTGATCATGGTTTATTTCAATCTCTACAATATCGTAAACAGTGCAATTCAGAACAAAACTCGAGGATATTATGACTGTCAGGAGACAATATATATTTTACTGTATACTCGTCCTGTAGGACGAGTGGCATTGACATGTTGCTCGTCCTTATAGGATGTTTACTCGTCCTGCTCTCATTGTAAAAGTTCATACGTCAAAGTAGTCAGAAACCATCATTTAACACTATTATATATAAATAAAACAAAGGGAAACATCATAATGTGTTGTTAGCTCTACTGATCAGAGATCAGCAGAGCTTATGCCGTGGTGCGGCGTCCGTCCGTCTGTCCGTCTGTCTGTCCGTAAACTTTTATTTGTAGCGACTTCACAGCTGAAACTACTGGATGGATATTCATGAAACTTTACAGAAATGTTGCCCATAAAGTCTAGTTGATCCTAGCAAAAATTCATGTTGATGTGAAATCCAAGATGGCCGCCAAAGCTAAAAATAGAGTTTTAAAATACAAGTTTGTAGCGACTTCTTCTTGAAAACTATAAGTGATATTGATATGGGACTTTTTCTAAAATGATCAGCATGACATGATGTTGATCCTAGTCAAAAATCGTTTTGATTCAACGTTAAACATGGCTGCCAGCGGCCATCTTTGTTTACATAGAGTTATATAGTATAAACTTGTAGCGACTACTTCTCTGAAACTACTTGGCGGATTGTCATGAAACTTTACAGGAATGTTGCTCTTGATGTCTAATTAATCCTAGAAAAATTTCAGGTCGGCCGGAAATTCAAGATGGCCGTCACAGCTAAAAATAGATTTTTAAAAAATAAGTTTGTAGCGACTACTTCTTGAAAACTATAAGTGATATTGATATGGGACTTTTTCTAAAATGATCAGCATTACATGATGTTGATCCTAGTCAAAAATCGTTTTGATTCAACGTTAAACATGGCTGCCAGCGGCCATCTTTGTTTACATAGAGTTATATAGTAAAAACTTGTAGCGACTACTCCTCTGAAACTACTTAAAGGATGTTCATGAAACTTCACAGGAATGTTGCTCTTGACATCTAGTTGATCCTAGAAAAATTTCAGGTCGGCCGGAAATTCAAGATGGCCGCCACAGCTAAAAATAGATTTAAAATAAATAAGTTTGTAGCGACTACTTCTTCAAAACTATAAGAGATATTGATATGGGACTTTTTCTAAAATGATCAGTATGACATGATGTTGGTCCTTGTCGAAAATCGTTTTGATTTGACGTTAAACATGGCTGCCAGCGGCCATCTTTGTTTACATAGAGTTATATATAATGAAAACTTGTAGCGACTACTCCTCTGAAACTACTTGACGGATTTTCATGAAACTTCACAGGAATGTTGCTCTTAATGTCTAATTGATCCTAGCAAAATTTCAGGTCGGCCAGAAATTCAAGATGGCCGCCACGGTTAAAAATAGATTTTCAAAAAACAAGTCTGTTGCGACTACTTCCTGAAATCAAAATCAATCAGTAGAGCTTCAAGGTCATTGACCTCTTGTTTGTATAAATTAGCACACAGATTTGACTGCACTATTTTCTTTTGTACAGATTGGTACAGATTGGCACACAGGTTTGACTGCACTAATTTCTTTTGTACAGATTGCACACAGGTTTGACTGCACTACTTTTCTTTTATACAAATTAGCACACAGTTTTAACTGCACTATTTTACTTTTGTACAAATAATCACACAGATTTGTTTGAAACTATTTTCTTTTTTACAGGGAACTGAACAAGTTATCAACAGTAGTGCCGATGAGGAAACGGACCCAGTCAGGTTGTTCTGATAGTTCTGAGTTACATGTTGGCAGAGGTAGATTGTTTCTTCTAACATACACAATGGTCACTTTTCATGCAGTGGTTTCGATTTCAAGGCACACAGAACCAGTAAAAAATGTAATGTACCGTATTTCCCCTAATAAGAATGTTTCTCCTCAAAGAAACGCTCTACCCCCCACCTTTTTATGCCCCCACCACCGAATGGTGAGGGGGCCTATAGTGCTAGCCATGTCAGTCTGTCCCGAAAAATGTGTGTGTCCATCTACTCCCACAGTTTCCAACGATTGTTTCGAAACTTTATAGGATGCTATCCTATTATGTCAAGATGTGTATAACGATTGGGCGTGGAAAAAACCTTGTATTACCAGAGTTACGTCCCTTTTTTTGTCAAATTTTTCATTAAAATATCTTGTGTATCAATCTCCTCCCACAGTTTTAAACCGATTGTTTAGAAATTTTATAGGATGCTTACTTATGATGTCAAGATGTGCATAAAGATTCAGCACCAAAGTCGACCATGCCAAAGTCGACCATGTATTGTCTGAGTTATGGCCCTTTTTTCGTCAAATTTTAAGTTTTTCGCTGATTGTTTTCATTGGGGGTATCCGTGTCCCATAGACTCATTTCTATCTTTTTTCAGAGGTGGCATCCGTGTCTCATGGACACATTTTTTAATTTATTTTTAAAAAAAAATAATTTCAATACAGTAAAAACTGGTAAATCCGACACCTTACTCTATTATCCGACAATAAGTATCGACACCGAGCGGTGTCAGATAAGCAGGTTTCACTGTACATTCGATACATTTTCTATCTTTTGGATCAAAGATCTTAAAAATAAATCAAAATTTAATAAATTTACAATCTTTTGTATTAACCTAATTTTTTTTTTATTATTTTTTAAAATTTTGTAAAAGAGTGCCCGCTGGTCATTTTGCATAGCGCCTAGGCGCTTCTATTAGTGGAAATACGGTATTTAAACTAGAAATTATTGGCAGTGGAGACTTTAAAATTGTCTTCAACTTAACGCCTGGCCTCAAAAAAACAATATTGAAGTAGCTTAATTTTGGGCCAAATGACTTTTGAATTTGTGGCAAGTGACATTTTGGGCAGGGCAAGTGGATTTTGAAAATCTACTTGCCCTGGGCAAGTGGATTTTCAAAGTATTTCCAGAGCCCTGCATATACTAATGTTTTAAAGAGACGCACGGCAATTTTGAGGTCTGTTTTAAACAATTTCACATCAAACTAAATGACTACAAAGTGGCGTGGTTTGTTTAATTTGTTAAAAACAAGCACCATTAACGATTGATTGAGAAAACATTGTTCTTGTTTTAAGGTAAAATTACTTTAAATTGTCGCTACATTACCAAATAATATGGATGAATGTCTAACATAGGGCAAAAATAAAATTATGTTTGTTTCCCCTTCCCGACCCATGCAAATAAGGGTTGGGTAGGTAGGTAGGTAAAATATTTTTTTTATTTCATTTCTTTTATTTGAGATCAAAACTGGAATACATGCTACCTATAAGACACATTTAAGACAAAAAAAAAAAAATAATAATAATAATAAAAATTTTTTTTCGCCAGTGTCGAAAAAATAATTTGGGTCGCGGCAATTTCGGTGGGTCGGTCGGGAAGGGGAAACAAACATAATTTTATTTTTGGCCTAGTTTGTATAGTGTGGAAAAAATATAATTGAATAAGATTTTTGCTGGAGTTATTTCTCTTACAGAAAGTAAGAAATAAAATAAATGACAGAACCTCATCATATACTCATTTGCAAAAGAAAGTGTACACTGAGTTTTGTTTAGATTTAAATGTATAAAGTTTTTTTAGAATTAAATTGACAAATTCCAAAATGAATATGCCATGTTTGGTACCAAAGTTTTTATCATTCCATTGCCAATATAATGTCATTTGTTTTTCAATAGATTGAATCATTAAGGGACTGTCGCATGATAAAGAGGATAGGGTGTAAAGTAAAATTGTCAAAGTGTACACTTTCTTTTTCAACTGTTGCTGAAACAAGATGGGAAGATGCTTTCAAAACTGTTTTTGGTAAAAATATATATGTCAAAATTGTCGTATGTCTCTAACCTTTTGGGAAAAAGTGACCATTAGTCAAAGTTCACATTAATTTGTTAATAGCCTTTAATGGAATTAAATATAATTTCCTTCCTAGTATGTTTATTTCTACGTTTGTTAACAAAATTATTTCTGCTATTTTTTGTGTTTCGTGTGGCTGATGCATGTTGGAATAGTTATATGCATCATTGTCAATGCCTCTTGCAGAAAGCTTTGCTTAACGATCAATTGCGTCCGTGTGGATGTGCATGTCTGCGCTTGTTTGTCAGAGAACACCTCGCTTTCTTTGCACAGGATATGAATGAGATTCTGCTGTTCAAAAAAATGAAATCAATAACCATTTTATATAATACAAAAGCAGTGGTGTAGGAGTGATTCAGATATTGGGAGGTTGGTGGGGAGGGGGAGGAGAGAGGGGCGGGCAGGGGATAGGGAGGCATACATTTTCAGGACACAAGCATATTTTTAACACATGATTTGGCAAATTATTGTTGGGGTGGGGGGAGGGTGTGGAGGTGCAAAACACTCCCCCATTTCTACTCCCTGACATTAAATTTCACTTGTAAGCTGTGGCGGTAAGGTTCTCATTTGAATGAGGCAAATACAATATATGAAGATGATATATTACAGATTAGCTATTTAACAGTCTTTGAATTAACATTTTTTTGTGTCACTAGCCCGAATTCTTATATACTCAATGAAAAACCCGTACATTTTCCTTTAACCCGACTACATAAATTAAAAAAATCACTAGCCAGAATGACAGTTTACTAGCCCCGGATTCGGGCTAGTGGGTTAAAAAATCGAAGACTGATTTCATATTAAATTTTAGTTATATAAGAAGTTTAATAAATTCAAATTGTGCATTTCAAATGATCACTGATTTTCTATTTGGTTTGATATCTTGAAAAACATTAATCAGTTTCAAAATTAGTCACGGCCCTATTTAAGATATAAAACACAAAGTGCTTGCAACAGTTTGTGAACTTGGTTCTTTGTGTCGCCTTTTCGAAGAAAAATGCGATACATAGGAATCACTTGGCTATAACTTTCTCATTGCTTGATATTTTTTCATCAAACTTTAAATATAGATTCATCATGACAACATCGACATGAGCATACTAAAATATAAAGGTCAAGGTCACACTGAAGGCCATTATATGGGTTAATACTCATTTTTTTCTTCACGAAAACTTAACATTGGCTATAACTTTTTCATTTCTTGATATTTCTTCATCAGACTTTCAACATATACTCATCATGACAACATCGACATGACCATACTTAAATATAAGGTCAAGGTCACACTGAAGGTCATTATTAGCTCGACTATTCGAAGAATAAGAGAGCTTATGTAATCACCCCGGGGTCAGCGTCCCACATCAAGGTTTGCGTGTAAGCTGTGTTTACAAGTCTATATCTCTTACATTTCTTATCCAAGCACAACCATGGGCTCCCAAGGAACCCAAATTATGATGACACATTTTATGGTCTATATCTCTTATATTTTTTAAACTAGCACAACCAAATATGGCCATTAGCTTCCTTATAGCATTATATTAAGGGCTGCTTAAGTAATTTTGGTTCCTGTAACCCCTGGGCTGATAGCCCTTAAAATGTGTCTGTTTCACATCAAATTTTGTGTGTAAGCTGTGTTTACAGGTCTGTATCTCTTACATTTCTTGTCCTAGCTGAACTAAATTTGGGAATTGGTTTCCTTATAGTATGTTGTAAAGGGTAGGGTAAGTAATTTTGTCTACTGCAAATTCTGGACTCTCATGGAACCCAAATTGGGATGGCCCATAAAAATGTGCAATAAAGGCAGATCTAGGTTTGCATGTAAGCATGTATATATCTATAATTTTGGTTTGGGATTTCTTATAGCATTATGCATCTTATTCATTCATACTTCACCCATATTGGGGCATGGGCTCCCTCCTCCACATCCAACCCCCACTCCCTCCACCCCACCCATCCTCACCCCCTTTTTTTTTCTTTTTTTTTCCCATATGTTTGTGTTGTTTTAGTCAATTCTTACACATAAAAAATTTATGTTGCCCCCCACCCCCAACCCCCCACTTGAACTCGTTTTTTTTTTTTTACATATTTCTGTGTTGCTTTTGTCATTTTGTCAATTCTTACACATGTTGACCTCGCCCACCCCACCTCCCCCAACCCCCATGCCCCCCCACTCGAAACTGGAATATACATATTTTTTTACATATTTCTGTGTTGTTTTGGTCAATTCTTACATAGCTTCTTACATTTGTTGCCCCCTCCCACCCTCCCCGTCCTTGCCTATACCCCCCAAATCCCCCCCCCCCCCCCCCCCCCCCCTCAACTCGAAACATGCTTTTTAGCTCTACTGATCTGAGATCAGCAGAGCTTATGCCGTGGTGCGGTGTCCGTCGTCCGTCCGTCCGTCTGTCTGTCCGTAAACTTTTTTTTGTAGCGACTACTCCTCTGAAACTACTGAATGGATTTTCATGAAACTTTACAGAAATGTTGCCCATGAAGTCTAGTTGATCCTAGCATAAATTCATGTAGATGTGAAATCCAAGATGGCCGCCAAATCTAAAAATAGGTTTTTAAAAAACAAGTTTGTAGCGACTACTTCTTGAAAACTCTAAGGGATATTGATATGGGACTTTTTCTAAAATGATCAGCATGACATGATGTTGATCCTTGTCGAAAATCGTTTTGATTCGACGTTAAACATGGCTGCCAGCGGCCATCTTTGTTTACATAGAGTTATATAATGAAAACTTGTAGCGACTACTCCCTCTGAAACTACTTGACAGATTTTCATGAAACTTCACAGGAATGTTGCTCTTGATGTCTAATTGATCCTAGCAAAATTTCAGGTCGGCCGGAAATTCAAGATGGCCGCCACGGCTAAAAATAGATTTAAAAAAAATTAAGTTATAGCGACTACTTCTTGAAAACTATAATAGATATTGATATGGGACTTTTTCTAAAATGATCAGCATGACATGGTGTTGGTCCTTGTCGAAAATCGTTTTTGATTCGACGTTAAACATGGCTGCCAGCGGCCATCTTTGTTTACATAGAGTTATATAATGAAAACTTGTAGCGACTACTCCTCTGAAACTATTTGACGGATTTTCATGAAACTGCACAGGAATGTTGCTCTTGATGTCTAATTGATCCTAGAAAATTTTAGGTCGGCCGGAAATTCAAGATGGCCGCCATGGCTAAAAATAGATTTTCAAAATACAAGTTTGTAGCGACTACTTCTTGAAAACTATAAGTGATATTGATATGGGACTTTTTCTAAAATGATCAGCATTACATGATGTTGGTCCATGTCAAAAATCGTTTTGATTCGATGTTAAACATGGCTGTCAGCGGCCATCATTGTTTACATAGAGTTATATAATGAAAACTTGTAGCGACTACTCCACTGAAACTACTTGACGGATTTTCATGAAACTTCACAGGAATGTTGCTCGTGATGTCTAATTGATCCTAGCAAAATTTCAGGTCGGCCGGAAATTCAAGGTGGCCGCCACGGCTAAAAATAGATTTTCAAAAAACAAGTTTGTAGGGACTACTTCCTGAAATCAAAATCAATCAGTAGAGCTTCAAGGTCATTGACCTCTTGTTTTATTATTATTTTTACATATTTCTGTGTTGTTTTGGTCAATTCTTACACATATAGCTACGTAGCCACCCACACCCACACCCGGCTTGTCCCCTCTTTTTTTACATATTTTTGTGTTGTTACATATATTGCTATGTTGATCCACCCCACCCCACCTCATCGAAAGTCAAATTGTTTTTTACATTCTTAAATTCTTACACATATAGCAGGGCTGTCTTTTGGCTGTTTTTGGGGCTGTTATTCGGCCCCAGTCCCCCAGCTGGAAAGTATCTTTTTTTCCCCCACCTCAGTGTCAAAATTTACCCCATGAAAAAACAAAAAAACAACAACAAAAAAACAACAACAAAACCCTGAAAGACAGAAGGCTAGAATTTTAAGAGAACCAAGTGTTAATTGTGCTTGTGTTGAAGAAAGTAGAACAAAGTAAATGACATAACTGTCATTGGTACTTTTTGAACATAGTCTAACTCTTACAGCTAGTCAACATACGTATTTTTCAAGTCTGTTTTGAACCCATTTATTGTTAAATATATATTGGTTGGCATAAACAATAATAAAATTGTGTTATTGTATGCCTAAGTCCTTGCTTTATTTGTCTATTTAGTGTTATATATCTATTTAATCAGCATGATTTCATTTTATATTGATGATATCATAATGTGTTATGGATGTTTGAACTTTCATGCAAAATTCCCCCTTTTACTGAAATTGACGCGAAAATTCCCCCCTCTGAGGGACCCGGACCCATTCCCCCATGGTAGAAAGACAGCCCTGTATAGCTATGTTACATATTTCTGTGTTGTTTTTGTAAATTCTTACACATATAGCAATATAGCAATATCCCCCCCTACCCCCCACAATATTTACCTTTTATGCGTTCATGTGACTTCCATAGCGCACTAGGTTTTCACCATAGTATGTATTGCGTAATATGTATAGCCCGCTTAGCTCAGTCGGGAGCGAGTTCCGACAACTTTACGCTCACGCACACTCATTTTTACTGCGAGTTTGGGCTGCGGGTTCAAACCCACGAAGTGGATTTGCTTTTTTTTGTACCGCGATTGAATTCCGTTAAACAATCTTGCTTTTAGTTAGTAAATATTGAATAATGTTTAGTGTATAATGTTGCGAACATAATTATTGGGTGTTTTATAAGCTAAAAGTTACGGACAGTGTCCCTTTAACAGACAAAAACACGCTGCAGAAGTTATGCTTTTTCCAAAGTTCTGACTGCTGCCTTCTGCAATTCTGCTACAATTTGTAGGGGACCCATAACAGGCCTCTGTTACATGAGATGAAAAAGCCTAGCAACTTACAGTTAATATTTCGGGATACTGGGAAAGTAATCCATTCCAGTGACATCTTGAAGTGCAAAAAGATGATGTACAGATGTAGTAGGTCTGCTACAGGTGCACAGACGTGTTGGGTCTGTGACAGGTGTGAATAGGTGACACCTAGCTGCCAATGACAGCCTATGCAGATGCAATGTGCAATACACAGATGCCAAGTTTGGAGAGAATATATGTATTTTGATGGTTGTGAAAGTCTAATATGCATCAACATTATTTGTCCAGCACGTGCCACTGGATTTTTTGCAATACACTGGATGATAAATCATGTCAAATTCTTATATAAAAGCTAAAAACGGGGAGGGGGAGGGGGTTGAGGGTTATATATGGCAGAAAGTAAACAATTTTCTCATGAAGAAATTATTAAGTGTAATTATTGGAATCTTTTTTTTTTTTTTTTTTTAATATATTTTTATAATTTTTTTATAAATAATATAATAATAACATTTTTAAAATAATAACATCTGTGTAGGTGGAACTTTTAAATATCTTGTAACATATGACACATTAACTCGCAACACCGAATAAGATAATTTTGTATAAAAAAAATAATGTAATGTTAAAAATGTGTAATTAAACAGGTAAGTGGGTTTTAGCAGTGTAGATACATCAGTTTAGCATTAGTTATATTTTCCTAATATTGTCATATTAAAACGGCGAAACAAAACAATTTGTTACTATAATGTTGTTTTTAGATAAAAACACTTAATTTACCCTTTTTTTTTTTTTTTTTGCTTTGACAAATCCGAATGACCATAATCTATTTCTAATGTGTTTAGTTTCACAAATGCATAATATAAATAAATCGAAAATTAAAAAATATTACATATCTGATCACACCACTGGTGGCCAGTGTTTGTGATTTATGGCCTCTACATCCTGCTAAGGTACCGTATTATTATGATTGGAGAAACCCTTTCGATCGCAATAAACAAGCTGCCATAAAACCCAACATTAGCGACTCTTCAGTTAATTGTTTATTTGCATGGTTATATATCTATGTAGGTCGTATGAGTTATGAAACCTTCGAATAAAAATTACCATCTCCGGGACGCTTATGGTAAAAGGGATTGGAAAGCGCTTAATTGATACAGACATTAAAAGTTGTCGTTCGTTGTTCAACTGCTGAAAAGGATATTTATATATTCATTGATGGCCGTTTTGGTCGATATCTAGATGTAGTTGTTAAGACAAAAAGTGTACCACTACATTCTTCAATCATATTTCTTGTCAAGTTGTTTATTTTCGAGGAATTAACTGAAAGAAAAAAATGTATAGCGAAGTCCACCAAGATGGCATTTCATCGGCGTTGGCTAGATTCGGCATGTATGGCCGTTTAGGGCGATATCTATGCAGTCTTTAAGACAAACTAAGGTTTTTGCATAACAGAAAATCTACCACTACATTTTTCAATCATATTTTTCGACAGCGAGCTGTTTATTTTCGAGGAATTAACTAAAACAAACAAATGTATAGCGACGTCCAACAGGATGGCATTTCATCGGCATTGGCTAGAAGCGGCCATGTTGGTCGATATCTATATGCAGTCTTTAAGACAATTTATTAGACTCAATTACATTAAAGTTTTTTGCATAACAAAAAGTGTTCCACTACATTCTTTAATCATAGTTCTTGACGGGGAGCTGTTTATCTTTGAGGAATTAACTATAAAAAAAAAAATGTATAGCAGATTTGCGCCATCTTGACATCTCTGTTTAACAACAATTCAACACGGCCGACCAATAGTGTGTGAATTTCATTTTTAGCTCGACTATTCGAAGAATAAGAGAGCTTATGTAATCACCCCGGCGTCCGCGTCCACCTCAAGGTTTGCGTGTAAACTGTGTTTACAAGTCTATGTCTCTTACACATTTCTTATACTAGGACAACCAAATTTGGCCATGGGCTTCCTTCATTGTGGCTTTCTAGGCTATTGTTTTTTAGCTCGACAAATCAGAGATCAGCAGAGCTTATGCCGTGGTGCAGCGTCCGCCGTCCGTCCGTCTGTCCGTCCGTCCGTCCGTCCGTCCGTCTGTCCGTCTGTCTGTCTGTAAACTTTTATTTGTAGCGACTACTCCTCTGAAACTACGGGATGGATATTCTTGAAACTTTACAGAAATATTGCCCATGAAGTCTAGTTGATCCTAGCAAAAATTCATGTTGATGTGAAATCCAAGATGTCCGCCAAAGCTAAAAATAGATTTTTAAAATACAAGTTTGTAGCGACTACTTCTTGAAAATTATAAGTAATATTGATATAGGACTTTTTCTAAAATGATCAGCATGACATGATGTTGGTCCATGTCAAAAATCGTTTTGATTCGAAGTTAAATATGGCTGCCGCGGCCATCTTTGTTTACATAGAATTATATAGTAAAAACTGGTAGCGACTACTCCTCTGTAACTCCATCGCGGATTTTCATGAAACTTTACAGGAATGTTGCTCTTGATGTCTAATTGATCCTAGCAAAAATTCAGTTCGGCCAGAAATTCAAGATGGCCGCCACAGCTAAAAATAGATTTTTAAAAAATAAGTGTATTTCTTGAAAACTATAAGTGATATTGATATGGGACTTTTTCTAAAATGATCAGCATGACATGATGTTGATCCTAGTCGAACACTATTTTGATTCAATGTTAAACATGGTTGCCAGTGGCCGTCTTTGTTTACATAGAGTTATATAGTAAAAACTTGTAGCGACTACTCCTCTGAAACTACATGACGGATGTTCATGAAACTTCACAGGAATGTTGCTCTTGATGTCTAGTTGATCCTAGAAATATTTCAGGCTGACCGGAAATTCAAAATTGCCGCCACGGCTAAAATAGATTTAAAATAAATAAATTTGTAATGACTACTTCTTGAAAACTGTAAGTGATATTGATATGGGACATTTTCTAAATGATCAGCATGACATGATGTTAATCCATGTCGAAATATGTTTCCATGCGACTTTATACACGGCCGCTAGTGGCCATCTTTATTGACATAGATTTATATAGTAAAAACTTGTAGCGCCTACTCCTCTGTAACTACTTGACGAATTTTTATGAAACTTCACAGGAATGTCTGATCAGAGATCAGCAGAGCTTATGCCGTGGTGTCTCGTCCGTCTGTCCGTCCGTAAACCTTTTTTTTTGTAGCGACTACTCCTCTGAAACTACTGAATGGATTTTCATGAAACTATACAGAAATGTTACCCATGAAGTTTAGTTGATCCTAGCAAAAATTCATGTTGATGTGAAATCCAAGATGGCCTCCAGATCTAAAAATAGATTTTTAAAAAACAAGTTTGTAGCGACTACTTCTTGAAAACTCTAAGTGATATTGATATGGGACTTTTTCTAAAATGATCAGCATGACATGATGTTGGTCCTTGTCGAAAATCGTTTTGATTCGACGTTAAACATGGCTGCCAGCAGACATCTTTTTTTACATAGAGTTATTTAGTAAAAACTTGTAGCGATAACTCCTCTGAAACTACTCGACGGATTTCCATGAAACTTTACAGGAATGTTGCTCTTGATATCTAAATGATCCTAGCAAAACTTCAGGGCGGCCGGAAATTCAAGATGGCCGCCACGGCTAAAAATAAATTTTCAAAATAACAGTTTCTAGCGACTACTTCTTGAAAACTATAAGTGATATTGATATGAGTCTTTTCCTAAAATGATCAGCATGACATGATGTTGATCCTTGTCGAAAATTATTTTGATTTGACGTTAAACAGAGCCAGAGGCCATCTTTGTTTACATAGAGTTATATAATGAAAACTTGTAGCGACTACTTCTAAGAAACTTCTTGATGGATTTTCATGAAACTTCTCAGGAATGTTGACCCAGCTATCAAAAATCTATCAGTAGAGCTTCAAGGTCATTGACCTCTTGTTTTGTATTATATTTATACGAGCATATTTGTGTTTTACTTATATTGCCTATTGATGCTGCCTTGTTGGTTAGAGACTAAATCATGGCGGGGATTTCTTTATTTACACTGTCCTGTTTTAATGGGATGACAGTAGGGTAAGTGTGAGGTTTGGTGCACCCTAGAACCGGTTTAAACCCCCAGTGGCCTACTTTGTCCGATCTTTTTATATTTTTTCCTTATAGCATTATCTTAAGAGCTGCATAAGCAATTTTGGTTCCTGTAACCCATGGGCTCCCGTGGAACCCAAATTATGATAGCCCATAAAATGTGTCCCATTTCACATCAAATTTTGCGGGTAAGCTGTGTTTACAAGTCTATTTCTCTTACATTTCTTACCCTAGCACAACCAAATTTGGCCATGAGCTTCCTTATAGCATTATCTTAAGGGCTGCTTAAGTAATTTTGGTTCCTCTAACCCCTGGGCTCCAATGGAACCCACATTCTGATAGCCCTTAAAATGTGTCTATTTCACATCAACTTTTGCGTGTAAGCTGTGTTTACAGGTCTATATCTCTTACATTTCTTGTCCCAGCTGAACTAAATTTGGTAATTGGTTTCCTTATAGTATGTTGTAAAGGGTTGCGTAAGTAATTTTTTTTCCTGTTCAAATTCTGGGCTCCCATGGAACTCAAATTGTGATGGCCCATAAAATGTGCAATGAAGGCAGATCTAGGTTTGCCTGTAATTTAGCCTATATATATCTATAATTTTGGTTTGGGATTTCTTATAGCATTATGCATCTTATTCATACTTCACCCATATTGGGGCATGGGAAACTGGATATTTTTTTATTTTGTTTACATATATCTGTGATGTTTTGGTCAATTCTTACACTTAGCTATGTTGCCTCCCCCAACCTGCCTTCCCAGCCAACCCAACCCACTCGAACCCGCCCACCGCCTTCCCCCACACCCCACTCAAAACTCAGTTTGTTTTTTTTACATATTTCTGTGTTATTTTTGGTCACTTCTTAAACATATAGCTGTGTTGCGCAAACCCCATCCCCACCCCCATACAGGGGTGGAGAATCGTTTTCATTTTATCTTCCATTATTTGGATGTTATTTTTTTTTAATTTGAATGCAGTCATTTTCATATAAAACAATTTACATTAAATTCAGGTGCACAGATGAATTATCAAAAAAATAAAATGAAATGAGGCCACAATAAAAATTACCAGATAGCTCCCTCCCCGAGTTGCCTTTTGACCACAAATTTCTTTAATTTTTAGCTCTACTGATCAGAGATCAGCAGAGCTTATGCCGTGGTGCGGCGTCCGTCGTCCGTCTGTCTGTCTGTCCGTCTGTCTGTCCGTAAACTTTTTTTTGTAGCGACTACTCCTCTGAAACTACTAAATGGATTTTCATGAAATTTTACAGAAATGTTGCCCATGAAGTCTAGTTGATCCTAGCAAAAATTCATGTTGATGTGAAATCCAAGATGGCCGCCAGATCTAAATATAGGTTTTTAAAAAACAAGTTTGTAGCGACTTCTTCATGAAAACTATAAGTGATATTGATATGGGACTTTTTCTAAAATGATCAGCATGACATGATGTTGGTCCTTGTCGAAAATCGTTTTGATTCGACGTTAAACATGGCTGCCAGCGGCCATCTTTGTTTACATAGAGTTATATTGTAAAAACTTGTAGCGACTAATCCTTTAAAAGTACTTGGCAGATTTTCATGAAACTTTACAGGAATGTTGCTCTTAATGTTTAATTGATCCTAGCAAAATTTCAGATCGGCCAGAAATTCAAGATGGCCGCCACAGCTAAAATTAGATTTTTTAAAAAAGAAGTTTGTAGCGACTACGTCTTGAAAACTATAAGTGATATTGATATGGGACTTTTTGTAAAATGATCAGCATGACATGATGGTTATCAGAGTCAAACATTATTTTGATTCGACGGTCAACATGGCTGTCAGCGGCCATCTTTGTTTACATAGAGTTATATAATGAAAACTTGTAGCAGCTATTCCTGTGAAACTACTCGACGGATTTTCATGAAACTTCACAGGAATGTTGCTCTTGATGTCTAATTGATCCAAGCAAAATTTCAATTCGGCCGGAAATTCAAGATGGCCGCCACGGCTAAAAATAATTTTTCAAAAAACGAGTCTGTAGCGACTACTTCCTGAAATCAAAATCAATCAGTAGAGCTTCATGGTCATTGACCTCTTGTTTTATATCGGCCCGAGTTTCTATGGCCCGAGTTTCTATACAAGCCCCGTCCCCCAACCCCCACATTGTTTTAGCCTTGTTTTCTGATCGTATATACTAGCTATATAATTTATTATTCTCTGAAAAATCGAATAGTCGAGCTACGCTGTTCTCCGACAGCTCTTGTATATCGATCAATTCACTGTAAAATAACATAAAAGTACCCAAAATGTCAATATCAACTATTAGTAATATAGCAACAAACAAGTTCTGTGAAGTATGATGACTTTTTAATCCAAAACAGTCAAATATCTTACAATTTCACGAAGCGGAGCACAACACCGATGGAAACAAAATGGCAGATGTTCAGAAAATGTTACCACTTCCTAAGCCATATGAGACCTCGAAACCATACGAGATTTCAGTCAGCCGCGCTATATCTCCATTAGTGGTATCCATTCACTGCTTATTACTTCACTGAATTAATTGAATATATGTTTGTACAAGTTTAAATGCCACAAAGAACACTTGTAAAATTGATTTTTTTTTAATAGACAACATCTGTAAGGAGTGTGGAAAGAAGCAGGCGACCAGTCACTGTGCCAAGTGTGACTGTAACATGTGCCAGCACTGTTTCACACAGGTAAGTGTGACTAACATGTGCCAGCACTGCTTCACACAGGTAAGTGTGACTGTAACATGTGCCAACACTGCTTCACACAGGTAAGTGTGACTAACATGTGCCAACACTGCCTCACACTGGTAAGTGTGACTGTAACATGTGCCAACACTGCTTCACACTGGTAAGTATGACTGTAACATGTGTCAACGCTGCTTCACACAGGTAAGTATGACTGTGACATGTGCCAACTGCTTCACACAGGTAAGTGTGACTGTAACATGTGCCAGCACTGCTTCACACAGGTAAGTGTGACTGTAACATGTGCTAACACTGATTCACACAGGTAAGTGTGACTGTAACATGTGCCAGCACTGCTTCACACAGGTAAGTATGACTGTAACATGTGCCAACACTGCTTCACACAGGTAAGTGTGACTGTAACATGTGCCAGCACTGCTTCACACAGGTATGACTGTAACATGTGCCAGCACTGCTTCACACAGGTATGACTGTAACATGTGCCAACACTGCTTCACACCGGTAAGTGTGACTGTAACATGTGCCAGCACTGCTTCACACAGGTAAGTATGACTAACATGTGCCAGCACTGCTTCACACAGGTAAGTGTGACTGTAACATGTGCCAACACTGCTTCACACATGTAAGTGTGACTGTGACATGTGCCAACACTGCTTCACACAGGTAAGTGTGACTGTAACATGTGCCAACTCTGCTTCACACAGAATTGTGACTGTGACATGTGCCAACACTGCTTCACACAGGTAAGTGTGACTGTAACATGTGCCAACACTGCTTCACACAGGTAAGTATGACTGTAACATGTGTCACACAGGTAAGTGTGACTGTAACATGTGCCAACACTGCTTCACACAGGTAAGTGTGACTGTAACATGTGCCAGCACTGCTTCACACAGGTAAGTGTGACTGTAACATGTGCTAACACTGATTCACACAGGTAAGTGTGACTGTAACATGTGCCAACACTGCTTCACACAGGTAAGTGTGACTGTAACATGTGCCAACACTGCTTCACACATGTAAGTGTGACTGTGACATGTGCCAACACTGCTTTACACAGGTAAGTGTGACTGTAACATGTGCCAACACTGCTTCACACAGGTAAGTGTGACTGTAACATGTGCCAACACTGCTTCACACAGGTAAGTGTGACTGTAACATGTGCCAACACTGCTTCACACAGGTAAGTGTGACTGTGACATGTGCCAACACTGCTTCACACAGGTGTGACTGTAACATGTGCCAGCACTGCTTCACACAGGTAAGTGTGACTAACATGTGCCAGCACTGCTGCACACAGGTAAGTATGACTGTAACATGTGCTTGCACTGCTTCACACAGGTAAGTGTGACTGTAACATGTGCCAGCACTGCTTCACACATGTAAGTGTGACTGTGACATGTGCCAACACTGCTTCACACATGTAAGTGTGACTGTGACATGTGCCAACACTGCTTCACACAGGTAAGTGTGACTGTGACATGTGCCAACACTGCTTCACACAGGTAAGTGTGACTGTAACATGTGCCAACACTGCTTCACACAGGTGTGACTGTCACAGGATGACCTTAGTGGTTGGGCTAACTCAGGAAAGAATGAATGACGGTGAATGCATTTACATAAGTTTAATGCAACTTTTAAAATATGTTTAATATATATACAATTATCTAAAAAAAACAAGCGAATACACAAATGAACTATGAAAAGAATGTTCTCATGAACGTTTAAGACGTTCTTAGTATTGTTATAAATACTGAATGTCTAAGCCACTAAAGTGTTGTTAAAGCTATAACAATGTTGATCTAGCGCGATAACTGTGATGCGCGAGAGCTCATGAAGATGATGATGCGCGAATTCATTGGATGATTGTCATCAAATGCCTTCTGTAAGGGTTGATGACGCGATGCAATGATAGTTAACCTCCACTGAGATTGTGGGTGATATTCCTCCAGTGAGGATTGGTAACGGGCCCACCTTGTGTCCCGGGGGTTGTCGTTAGTAAAACCTGGTCATGCTGACGCAGGTACGGGGACCGTCTCCACCGCTCGTAAACGTTATTCGTGGAAGCTTAGCTCCACTCCACTCCTGGATGGCTTATATCCTGGATGGCTTAGGCTGTAATTATACATACGTTTTAGATGTCGGTTGACAAACATACCAATCTTGCATAATTATCATTACCCAAACAAATCATTATTCAATCAATATATGTACGAATGATGAGTAGCAATGTATACATATTCTACAACGCCATGTATACGCTATGTACGTCGCTGTTAATCAATGCCCCTAATACATGTAATATAAACATGATCAAATTACTCATATATTACACTCACTGAGTTATGCATGCACGCATGTCAACTAATGACCACATTATACAACGCTATGCATATGCGTCGAACATTTATTCTTGTCACTCATCTCATTGTTAACTAATGTTAACAATCGTGTATTACAATCACTGAGTTATACGCCAACGTTAACTAATGCACCTATTATCCACTGTTATCAAATTAATATTGTTTTACAATTAATGATCAATTACAATAATTACATCTAATAAAGTAACTTCAAAATCATATGCTAGTCTAAAGTTATGTTTGAGAAACATCAATGCTAACCGGATCTCGTAATCGCCAAACAAGATGGCGCCGCCCACTGAATACAAATGTACGATAAAAGTTTAATAAAACTACTAACCACATGTTGTCTATGAATTTTGCCGTCCAATCTCTGTTCCAACAAAGTACTATCGATGATCCCGGCGAGAGCTAGAAGACAATGGGTTTTATAGCAAACATTACGCCCAAATCATTATTTCCCCCGTTCAGTCCGTGACAAACGTGGCTAAATCTACAGTATTGAATCTACACGAGAGGCCCCTTATACAATTTTGCCGTTTAAGGAAAATATACCTATACGTTTACATGCATTAGCACAAAACTAAACTTATGACACGGCCTCTCTGGCGGCCACTTAAAATGTGCACGCTTTTACGTGTTACATGGATCGATCATGAATATTGTGAAATTGTTTCAACTCGAACAATAGATTTGGGTGTAACCGATAACTTACAAGAGCTATATACGACCAGTACGCTCTACCCGTGACATTTTGTGACAGTGACTGTAACACATGCCAGCACTGTTTTACACAGGTAAGTGTGACAGTAACATGTGTCAACACTGCTTCACACAGGTAAGTATGACTGTAACATGTGCCAGCACTGTTTCACACAGGTGAGTGTGACAGTAGCATGTGTCAACACTGCTTCACACAGGTAAGTGTGACTGTAACATATGCCAACACTGCTTCACACAGGTAAGTGTGACTGTAACATGTGCCAGCACTGTTTCAGACAGGTAAGTGTGACAGTAACATGTGTCAACACTGCTTCACACAGGTAAGTGTGACTGTAACATGTGCCAACACTGCTTCACACAGGTAAGTGTGACTGTGACATGTGCCAACACTGCTTCACACAGGTGTGACTGTAACATGTGCCAGCACTGCTTCACACAGGTAAGTGTGACTGTGACATGTGCCAACACTGCTTCACACAGGTAAGTGTGACTGTAACATGTGCCAACACTGCTTCACACAGGTAAGTGTGACTGAGACATGTGCCAACACTGCTTCACACAGGTAAGTATGACTGTAACATGTGCCAACACTGCTCCACACAGGTAAGTGTGACAGTAACATGTGTCAACACTGCTTCACACAGGTGAGTATGACTGTAACATGTGCCAACACTGCTTCACACAGGTAAGTGTGACTGTGACATGTGCCAACACTGCTTCACACATGTAAGTGTGACTGTGACATGTGCCAACACTGCTTCACACATGTAGGTGTGACTGTGACATGTGCCAACACTGATTCACACATGTAAGTGTGACTGTGACATCACTGCTCCACACAGGTAAGTGTGACAGTAACATGTGTCAACACTGCTTCACACAGGTAAGTATGACTGTAACATGTGCCAACACTGCTTCACACAGGTAAGTGTGACTGTGACATGTGCCAACACTGCTTCACACATGTAAGTGTGACTGTGACATGTGCCAACACTGCTTCACACATGTAGGTGTGACTGTGACATGTGCCAACACTGATTCACACATGTAAGTGTGACTGTGACATCACTGCTTCACACAGGTAAGTGTGACTAACATGTGCCAACACTGCTTCACACAGGTAAGTGTGACTGTAACATGTGTCACACAGGAAAGTGTGACTGTGACATGTGCCAGCACTGCTTTACACTGGTATTAAAGTGTTATTGTAATATACAGGTATACCATATCACTTGTTTCATACTTGCCTTTCTTCCCCAGAAATATCCCCATCAGCTCTGTGCCATTATAGTTGAGACTGCATTATTTTCTCAAGCAATGAACACACATTTGTTGCTAAAACTGTTGATTTTCACCACAGTGTGCAAGTTTATAGTATCGTGTCTCAATATGACCTCTTTGCTGAAAGAAATGTAAAACACCATCGCTCTCCCTGTATACCGGTATCTATATTCTCATTTACTCTACTATATTGTAGGTTCACCGTCTTTGCAACACACTATGACAGCATCATACCGGTATCTATATTCTCATTTACTCTACTGTATTGTAGGTTCACCGTCTTTGCAACACACTATGACAGCACCATACCGGTATCTATATTCTCATTTACTCTACTGTATTGTAGGTTCACCGTCTTTGCAACACACTATGACAGCACCATACCGGTATCTATATTCTCATTTACTCTACTATATTGTAGGTTCACCGTCTATCCAACACACTGAACTCCCAAAGTCTCCAAAGTCTCCAAGGTCTGCCAAACCCAAAGGCCGTAAGCCCGTACTTCCGCCTTAGTAACGACAAAATCAAATAGGATCATTCAATGGAACTGCCGAGGTTTAATACCTAATTATGATGAAATCAGCTTACTTTTAAATAAACACAACCCTGTTGCATTTTGTCTTCAAGAAACTTTCTTGAAGACTAGTGATAAAATATCTTTTAAAAACTATTCATTGTATAACTTTATTTGTGATACAGGTGATAAAGCTTCTGGAGGAGTTTCGATTCTTGTGAATCGAAACATTCCTCACAGAACTGTTGCGTTGAAAACTGGTTTGCAATCTGTTGCGGTCAGTGTTACGATGCACAGAGTTATAACAATATGCTCTTTATATTTACCGCCCAGTTCTTCACTAGACCTCAAAGATCTAAATCACCTAGTTGCACAATTACCATCACCTTTTATACTCTTGGGTGATTTTAATGCACACAACTACATTGTAAGGATATAAACGATAAAGGCAAGAAAGTTGAGGATTTCTTTGCCAAAAATAATTGGTGTCTTTTAATGATAACAAATCACATACTTATTTACATCCAGCAACAGGCTGTCATTCTTCCATCGATTTAACAATATGCGATCCAACGCTCTTGATGGATTTTTCGTGGAGTGTTGGTGACGACCTATGTGGAAGTGACCACTTCCCCTTATTTCTTGAAAATATCGGCCCTCCACTCCTCGAAAAAACGCAACGATGGAAATTTCGCAAAGCTGATTGGGATACGTTTCAATCTCTTTGTGAGGAACAGTTAAAGCCTTCCGTTTTCGAGGTTGTCGAAGACGCAACTGCTCTTTTTACCAAAACCCTTCATGATATAGCTGATCAAACTATTCCAAAAACCTTGGCAAATCCAAAACGCCCACATAAACCATGATGACTGTAAAAAGGCAGTCAGCGATCGTAAAGCTGCATTGAATGCTTTTAACTTGCGGCCAACTCAAAATAATTTAGATACTTTTAGAGTTTTTCGTGCGAAAGCCCGTTATACTATTAAGGATAGCAAGAGGAAATCCTGGAGATCTTACGTCTCTAGGCTGAACTCTCGTTCATCTCTTAAGAAGACGTGGGACATGGTCCGGAAAATAAACGGTAAAGGTAATTCTAGTTCTGTAAATCATCTTAAAACTGATAATGAGGATATTACTTCTGTCAAAGATATTACGAACACTTTGGCAGAAACTTTTTCTAAAAACTCTTCTTCTGAAAATTGTCAACCAAATTTTTAAAAAATAAGAAACTAAAAGAACAGAAGAAGCTGAATTTCAAGTCTAAAAATTTGGAGAAATACAATAAACTGTTCACTCTCAAAGAACTTCGACAATCCCTTAAAAAGGCTCATGATACATCAGCTGGTCCTGATGATATCCATTATCAATTATTAAAACATTTACCTGAAACTTGTCTCTCTACACTTCTTGATATATTTAATAAGGTTTGGGTGACCGGAAACTTCCCCAATTCTTGGCGGGAAGCAATCGTTATTCCAGTCCCCAAACCTGGAAAGGATCATACGGACCCAATAAATTATCGCCCTACTGCTTTAACGAGTTGTATATGTAAAACCATGGAACGAATGATTAATGAGAGACTCGTTTGGTACCTGGAATCCAACAAACTGATAACAAAGTATCAAAGTGGATTCAGGCGCCAACGAGGCACAACAGACAATCTCATTCGATTTGAATCATTTATTAGAGAAGCTTTCGTAAAGAAAGAACATCTAGTCGCTGTATTTTTTGACTTGGAGAAAGCTTATGATACTGTATGGAAGTACGGTATCATGAATGATCTTCATGACCTTGGTCTTAGAGGTCGATTAGCAATTTTTATAGACAATTTCTTAGAGGACAGACAGTTTCGTGTCCGAATGGGTTCAACCCTCTCTGACATCCATGAACAGGAGATGGGTGTTCCACAGGGCAGCATACTCTCTGTCACCCTTTTTAGTATAAAAATTAACAGTATAGTTAAATGCATCAATCATGGTGTGGATTCCTCTCTATATGTTGACGACTTTGTTATATGTTATCGTACAAAAAACATGAACACTATTGAGAGACAACTGCAACAATGTCTGAATAAACTTCAGACCTGGTCGGATGAAAATGGTTTTAAATTTTCTAAATCTAAAACTAATTGTATGCACTTTTGTCATCTACGTAAACATCATGAAGACCCTCATCTAACACTGGATGGGTCACCAATACCAGTAGTGGATGAGACTAAATTCCTTGGTCTTATTTTCGACCGTAAATTAACGTTTATACCACATCTTAAATACTTGAAGGCCAAGTGCCTTAAAGCTCTTAATTTACTTAAAGTTGTTGCAAACACTAACTGGGGAGCTGATCGTCAAGTCCTTTTACA
The DNA here is from genome assembly GCA_037043455.1 of Cyrtodaria siliqua. Lineage (NCBI taxonomy): Eukaryota > Metazoa > Mollusca > Bivalvia > Adapedonta > Hiatellidae > Cyrtodaria > Cyrtodaria siliqua. The sequence goes on along the minus strand of JAWPHD010008045.1, from coordinate 56,251 downwards.
ACTTTATAGATCTCTTATCAGATCCAAGCTGGACTACGGCTCAATAGTATATGGATCGGCTCGTAAGTCATACTTACAGATGCTCGATCCTATACACAAAGTACAAAGTACCACAAATTCCACCGTGGACTTTGGAAACACCAACAATTATTTTCGATCTTTGTAATAGTAACAAATACAGTACAGACCCCACTGTCTTTCAAAGCAAATTTAATGAAATTAAATCGAAATACAGTAACTTTCAACATATATACACAGATGGTTCTAAAGATGGAGATACAGTAGCTGCAGCAGCTGTTGTTCACAAACACATCATAAAGAGCCGCCTGCCTGACAAGGCCTCTATCTTTTCAGCTGAACTTAAGGCAATTGAACTTGCCTTAAATTATATTCAGGAATCTGATGATGACCATTTTGTAATCTTTTCTGATTCCCTTTCATCTCTTCAAGCACTGGGTAATATGAAACATGATAACCCAGTTGTGCTTCAACTTTTAGAAAAGTACAATTCTCTTATAATTGATAATGTTATTATTTTGTGCTGGTTCCAAGCCATGTAGGAATACGTGGTAATGATAGAGCTGATAGTGCTGCTAAGGCAGCATTAGGTTTACATATATCTAATACCAAATTACCTTATACTGATTTTAAAAGTTGTATTAACACATATATTCGTAACTCTTGGCAAGCCGCTTGGGATTTGTCAGTCAACAATAAACTCCATTCAATTAAGCCGTTACTCGGAGAATGGCGCTCTTCTAGTAGACCCATTCGTCGAGAGGAAGTTGTCCTAGCCCGGTGCAGGATAGGGCATACACGTTGTACTCATTCATATTTATTGCAAGGTGAGCAATTACCAGAATGTATACCCTGTTTTGCACCGTTAACGGTCAAACACATATTGCTGGAATGTGTAGACTTTGATCCTATGCATCAAAGGTACTACAATGTTAATACTATGACCGGGTTATTTAATACTATAGATTTTAGTCTAGTTTTAGATTTCCTGAAGTAAGTCAGACTATATAAATCATTATAATATGTTCTTGTATATATTTACTTTTTTATATACCCGTTTTAGGGCATTTGTTGATTTACATATATAGTTTATATTACTACCATATCATCCCTTATTTTTTAATAGTTTTATCTTGATATATTTACATTAGTTTTTAATTAATCCTTCATTTCTTCATCTTTCGTCAGTTTTTGCGCACAATATGACCTATTTATGTGTCGACGTGCCGTAAAACACCATTCATTCATTCATTCTATCCAACACACTACGACAGCATCATACCGGTATATATATTCTCATTTACTCTACTATATTGTAGGTTCACCGTCTTTCCTACACACTACGACAACATCAAGCTGTACCATTACCTGCATACCGGTATCTATATTCTCATTTACTCTACTATATTGTAGGTTCACCGTCTATCCAACACACTACGCCAGCATCAAGCTGTACCATTAACAGAAGAAGGGTAAGAGTTTTGTTAATTTCATATACCGTAAATACCGTATATATCTGTTCACAATCTTAGCCAATTTTGCGCAAGTTTTTGTCTCGCCTTTTTAAAACAATGCGAGACATAGGTGCCGCTAATGTTGGCGGGCTCGACGGCGTCAACATATTATATATATGATAACTTTTTTGTCCTTTGGAGTAGAATGTTCAAATTTTATATATAACCTCCTGGCCATTGTCCGTCTTAATGCCAATAACTTCCAGCCCTCCAACTGACCCTGGGTCCGAGTCAAGGTCACTTAAATACATATACGTCACCAAATTTTAACGCAAATATTGACGGTATATGCATTTAAATAAGATTTTGGTTAAGAATTTTGTTAGGGTTTTGGTTAAGATTTTTGTTAGGGTTTTGGTTAAGAATTTTGTTAAGGTTTTGGTTAAATTTTGCGTTAAAGTTCTTATAACTTTGTAGTCCTTTGGAGTAGAGTGTTCAAATTTCGTATGTAACATCACATGTTATTGATCTTCTTATTACAGACGTATCACCCTCCAACTGACCCTGTGTCAAGGTCAGTTGCCTCTTAAATACATGTACCGTCTCCCGGAAAAATGTGTTAAAGTGCATTAAATTCTTATAACTTTTTTGTTCTTTGGAGCAGAGTGTTCAAATTTCATATATAATCTGCTTGTCATTGTCCTTCTTAATACCAATAACTTCCAGCTCTCCAACTGACCATGGGTCAGAGTCGAGGTCACTTAAATACATGTACCGTCACCAAAAAAAATGTGTTAAAAGTGCGTTAAATTATTATAACTTTTTTGTTTTTTGGAGCAGAGTGTTCAAATTTCATATATAACCACCTTGTCATTGTCCTTCTTAATGCCAATAACTTCCAGCTCTCCAACTGACCATGGATTTGAGTCCATGGGTTCAGCCTCAAACTGACCCAGTGTCAAGGTCAGTGGTCTCTTAAATACATCTACTATCTCCAAATTTCACAAGACGTATACATGAACTTCAAATTAGTAAACTGGGCAGTTCTCCCGTGTATCGGTCTATCCTACGAGCATGTTAAAGAACCATAGGAATATATTCGATAATAAGAGTAGGGCACGGTTCCCGGATTCCTATGTATCATTCCACTCTCTCTGGGGCGGCTCTAAATAACATATACTGCATTGATGAGCCTTTAAACAACATTCAATTCAATTCATATCTAAACTCACTGGACAGCATTCTTGTTATTTTAATAACTTCTGGCCATTATGGGTGTTTCACCCATAATAGCAGTGAACAGTACATTAATTATAATATGCAGACATTTTCTGAAATGCTTAGATTAAAAAACAGTGAAAGCTGACAAGCTGGTAATTGAAGCAATTATACAGAACCATATACACTTCACTTGGCAGCCACTGATAAGCTGTTCAGATTAAAATGTAAACACCTGGACTTTTTCATTGCTATATATTGAGGGTTCAGTGCAGAGCTATTCTATCTCCTTCTTTATTCATATGTAGTTACAATAGTTTTGCACTGACCCAAATGGGTAAAGATTCTGGAAATAAATAAAAATTGTTTGTTTGTATGGTGTGTTTTACATCATTTTCAACACATGTAAGGTTATATATGACGTTCAATTTTTTGTGGTGGAGGCAGACCACCCACTTTTCCTGGGTAGAACAAGTACTGTACACCTCCCGCCATCCGTAAGAATCGACACTCCTCACTTAATTGCAGAAAAAAATAAATTAAAAAATAATTTTTATTTTTTTATTTTTTTAATGACAATAATGATTCAGTGACAATAACAATAAAGACAATTTTACATTGAAAGGTTCAGCACTTAAAATAATTAATGTTGACAAACATTACAAAACAACCAAGTTTGCTAAAATAATTCTTCTATTTAAAGGGACACTATTATTTTGAGCACATCTTATACATGCGGTCCCATCTATTGGAGTCTATCCTCCATGAACATTAAAAAACCTTAGGAATCTATTTGATAGTAAGAGTAGGGCAGGTTCCTGGATTCCTGTGTATCCTACCCCTCTCTCTGGGGTGGCTGTAAACAAGCTATAATGTGTTGATGAGCCGTTACAGAACATCTACCGTATTTTACCTTGTATAGTATGCACCCGTGTATAGTACGCTCCCCCCTTTTCAGAGGTCAAAACTGGGGTAAAAAAGTTGTTTCCGCGTATAATACGCATCAAAATTTTAGTTTTCCTAGATGAACCATTCGACGAAAATAAAAGGTTAAAAAATTAAAAAAAATTATCTCTAATTGCATCACGATAATTAAAGCAGATTAATACGGTACAACAACTATCTGAAAACAATTGTCTACCAATCTCCCAATCTCCCGTTAGTTCCAAACCCTGCTGAACCTACACAAAGAACTATAAATAAACTGTGTAATCAGCTGAGGCAAACCAGGCGAAACCATTTTTAATTTAGGTGTTACAGGTCGTCGCTATTGAATGAGAGTAGTCCATTCCATTATCTGTCAGAGACCTACACATTTTACTGCGTATTTGTCGGTTACATCAAAAGACTAACCCATCCTAAAAAATATCAATAGAGAGGGTGTCGCTACTTGCGTCAACTTCAAAGGATTATAGAAATAGAATAACCCACTCTACCCGTGCTTAAAGTGTGTGTGTACTGTGTTTGCAAAACGTGTGAAATTATAAACAATTTAGCAGATAACAGCAAAACAAAGGGCAAACATGAACATCCTTTATTGAAATTCTGCAACAAATATGCAAGTATTTTTATAATAGATGTACACTTTATTCATGTAATAGATGTACACTTTATTCATGTCGCCATCAGTTGTCTGCAAGTGTCGTCTAGTGCATTTAACATACGAGAAAAGAATTGTACAATACTACGTGTACCAGTCTAATTCATGGAAATCTCGTGATATCAAGTCAGCTGATATAAATAACCAAACAAGGGCCGAATTTCCTTCACTCATTTATTGAAATTCTACAACAAATATGCAAACATTTATACCAAAACAAGCTTTATAATAAACTTTATTCATTTCTAAGTCGAATTAAGTCAATAAATTGCTTGTATAAAGCGAGTACCATATTTACTCTATCAGTTCGGACGGGATAAAATAATTCATTTTTTTGGTGTCTGGAAATATAACTTTCCAAAATTAATTCATATTTGCCAATGTCCGAATATTTTGAGAGGAACGGTAAATTAACATTTTATGGTAAGTATTTTTTTTAATTGTGATGTTCGGGGCAATCTCACCTTCGTTGTTAATTACGAAAATGCATCCATTATCACTTATTGGTAATTTTTCGACTACTCATAAACTGTCTAAAATTACGGTACTCAACTTGGGCAAACCGTAAAACCTGTGAAATCAGTACACCGAGACACACTTTACACGCGGGTAGAGTGAGTTATTCTATTTGCATAATCCTTTGAATTTTGCGGTGAGCGAGCGGTACACTGTTTGATCTGTGGAACTGTCACGTGTAGTTATATGCTGGCTAGTGCGGACTGTGTAATAGTATACTGGGCTATATGCGATTCAATCCACAACAGTGAACTAATAAAAAATGTGTAAACAATGAACTAATGAACAGTTATGACATGTAGTTTATTATATTAAATTATTATATTTTGTTTGAAATGTAGCAATGAACTTTATTGAATAATGAGACAATGCAACTTTTAAACATGTTGATTATTTTATTACAATATAAAAACATACAAAGTATTGCGGAAAAGAAAAAAGAAAAAAACAATTAAAATTATAAAATAGTCGTATTCTTTGCACCATCATGTTATTCCTCAAATTGAATCTAAAAAACAAAGCATGCCATGCTTCTAGTATGAAATAAAAAATATTTGATGTGTCTGTACAAACTGGTAATGCCAGATAATGGAATGGCCCACTAGCTACTACAGGGACAACACAAAACAACCCGTAACACCTTCATTGGAATGGTTTTACCTGGTTTAAACAATTGTTTCAACACGCGCCTGACCGATTACACAGAATGTATATGGATGTTTATAGCATGTGTCAGTAAATATGTAATTGTTTCAAAATGGCTCGTTAATAACAGTAAAAAATCACGATCAAAAACTTTTTATTTAATTGCATCAAACAAGTTACAATTCAATTTATAAAACCATCAAAACTATTGAAATAAGAATGATTTCTTAATATGTCCGAACACTAGTTTTATTATTTCCTTCAATTAATTAGATGTCCGGAATTGATGAGTGTCAGACTCATTCAGTAAATACGATAAGTCACGAAAAATAAAGTATTATCGGCATTCACAAATGTCTGTCTGTTCGTCCCCGATGTTTTCATTTAAAGGGGCAAGAAAGAAGTTGTTTGTATTGTTTCCTTGTATTGTACGCACCCGCACCCCCTTTCGGAAACCGTAAAAGAAGTAAAAAAAACTGCGTACTATACAAGGTAAAATACGGTAATTTGATTCAGTTCAAAATTGTTTTGCATAGAAAATAAATACATGATACAATTGTAATGTTTAATGTTTTGACATGCCAAATGTTGAGTTTACAAATGCTTTAAAAATGCTAAATTTGTGATTAAACCTCTTTGATAGAATAATGATTTGAAAAAAGGCCATGTTGGAGTTTTTATACTGAAACATAGCCTTTTATTGCATCACAAGCAGATACTAGCATTAATTTGTGATGACATGTTCATGATAAAATAGGACATGCTTAGATTAAAATGTCAATTTGTGACAGCAAAAAACAACAGCCTCTGTGTAACATGATACTTCCCAATAGCAAAAAACAACAGCCTCTGTGTAACATGATACTTCCCAATAGCAAAAAAACAACAGCCTCTGTGTAACATGATACTTCCCAATTATAATAGTGGATGTCATGTTCAATATGAAATGAACTTTTTAAATGGACACTGTCTATAAGTAAAGCCTATATTTAGCATAATGAAGTAATAAGCTGATATGCTGACTTGCGTCTGTTTTTTTGACCGAATCTGATGTCCATTCATCAATATTTGCATTTAGCTCCTTTTATGGAAAACTATGGACACTACCCTTTTGAATGCAGACAAAGGTCTTTGATGCTGCATAAACCCTCGATTTTATCAAGATGAAGGTCATTTGAAACATGTTTGGTGGACACGTCACTTTAGGCGAGACACCATTTTGCGCGCAACTCTTGTTCATTGTGAACTGGATACATTGATCAGAAATGATCCAATAGGGATATATCAGGGCTAAAGCTCAATGACGTCACTTACTGTGTAAACCTCTCAATACGATGTCTGACATAATAAACCTATACTTTTGTAAATATACCGTGTAAGTAATGAACTGTTTGTCCGAAATCATTGACCGTTTCAGTTTATTTTTAGAACATACTGTAAGATTGAGCCCTATTCACGCCGTTTGGCTTAAGATAATGTGATACAACTTCATGTGAATAGATTGTTGCATGCCAAATAAAGGGTGGTATGTTCCTGGCCTTCTTTTGAAGGTATACATGTCCAATACCGTTGCAGTTTATAACTCCAATGATGTAGTATGAAACTTGGAATGCACAATACCTGGAGTAAGCCCTAACCCTCGGACCAAGCACCAACTTACCAGTGCCGTTGACTTTGAAAACATGAGAACATAGAACAAATTTCTGGCTCAAAGTTGTAGTTTATATTGAAGTTTATATTGAAGCTGTCAGCTGTATTGCTTTGAAACTCAGTAGGTACATTAACTGGGGTAAGGCCTTATCTCCTGACCAAGCCCCAACCCATCAGTGACTCTGACCTTCACATTCATTAATGTTGAAGGAATTTCTTCAACCCCACCATTGGCCCTCCCTCTGCCACCCACCCCACCATAGCATTGGCCTCCCCTCTGCCACCCACCCCACCATAGCATTGGCCCTCCCTCTGCCACCCACCCTAGCATTGGCCCTCCCTCTACCACCCACCCCACCATACCATTGGCCCTCCCTCTGCCACCCTTCCCATCATACCATTGCAAGGTTTGCACAGCCTTAAAAAGTCCTTAAATTTCAGAAGTAGCCTTTAAAAGTCCTTAAATCCTCTCCAGCCTTAAAAAGTTCTTAAATTCTTACAAAATATCATTAAAGGTCCTTGAATTTCATAATCAGTTGATTAATTATACAAGAGGAATAATATATGACGTACTTTTAAAAAAAATAGCAAAGAAAACAACATGCTAATTGCCAGTAATAAAATAACATTTGTGCACCTGTTCCATATCTCAGTCTATCATGGCTGCCACTATATCCGGTTATATAAATCAGCTGTTTTCATTGGATCTCGTATTTCTACAAACCAATCACTGTTGGCGTTACACTTGTTTTTTTCTCTTATCAAAATGGACATGGCCCTTGCTCATTGAAAACACAATCATGCCTGGCAAATGTTTGTTTAACCAGAAGTGGTTTATAATAGCGAGTTATAAGTGGTTGAGTGAAGTCAGGGGAGACAAGCACAAAGCGTACTGTGGATGTTGTCGCAAGTCGATAGATTTAGGTAAAAAGGGGGAAAGCGCGATTAAATCTCACGCGTATTTAACTCGAAAACTCTCGAGTCCCCAACTTTAGGTAATTTATTCATGAAAAAAGAGTCTACGGAAACAGATGCAGTGGAAATGAAAAGTGACGACGTTCTGACATTTAATAACAGCAGGTCCATCTACCCCCAGCATCGCTGGATTTTTTGCAGATGTTTTAAAGGCAGAAATACAATTAGAAAAATCAGTGAACATTGGCAAATACAAACAATGAAAGAATCATAAAAATCAGTGAACATTGACAAGTACAAATAATGAGGAACAATCAGAAAACTGAATATTTATAAGTATAATCAATACAAAGCAAGTAGTGCAGTACAAGCCTTGAACAGATACAGTAGAACATAAAATTGATAAAGGTAAGATTAATGTTATGAGTTAAACCGGGCCTTAAGAATGGGTTATTAGGGCCTTAAAAGTCCTTAAATTTCATACTCATAATTTTGTATGAACCATGCTGATTGGCCTCTAAAATGATCAGTATGGAATGATGTTGATCCTTGTCGAAAATTATTTTGATACAACGTTAAACATGGATTTTCATGAAACCACACGAATGTTGCTCTTGATGTCTAATTGATCCTAGCAAAACTTCAGGTCGGCCAGAAATTCAGGATGGCCGCCACGGCTTAAAATAGATTTTCAAAAAACTAGTTTGTAGCGACTACTTCTTGAAAACTATAAGTGATATTGATATGGGACTTTTTCTAAAATGATCAGCATGACATGATGTCAGGGTTCGACACTAATGCTAGCCCGAGGCTAGTCACTTTCAAGAAGGACTAGTAAAAACTCACAGTTGACAAGCCCCACGGGCTAGTTGTTTTTATTATTTAAATGTCGATTTTAAATGATCTTAAATGATCCTGATGTCGAAAATTGCCAAATCATTTCAATTTTTCGCTATTCAAACTCTTCAATATCGTAATGTAAAGTAAGGTATGATATAGACCAAGACAAGCACCTGCGAATGTGCGAATGTGTAGGTGTGTCAAATTACTCATCACTGATTGGCCATTTTTTCTTTGATGGCGCAAAATGCTGAAAAATAGCCCGCGTTTTATACATATCCCCACATCTTTTTCGTAGCGACGCTAGCATTTCTATCACTATATTAATTTCTAAGCATTTTATGGGCATGATGAATGTGACTTTCACATTGTAAACAAACATGTGGCGATATTTAAATATGCATCTGTCTCCATCGAAACAAATGAAAAACAGAATAGGAAAAGCGTCATCAGCAAAAAACAACATGATTCAAATAAACACATACATGTATTTTAGCCATCATGTAAGTAAGTGCCTACAGTTTCCCAGTTTCGGGGAAGGGGCCTTTTGCCTTTAATTGGGGAAAAAAATCCATAAACACGGAATGAAATTTCCAAGGTGTCGGCATGACTTTAAATTGAATTGAATTGGATTTTATAGTCGCACCAACAGCTAAGGTCATATGGCGACTTTCCAGCTTCCACTGGTGAGGAAGACCCCAGGTGCCCCTCCATGCAATTTTCGTGCACGGGCGGGCACCTGGGTAGAACCACCGACGTTCCGCAAGCCAGCTGGATAGCGCATGACTTTAAAAGAAATTTGATTGTAGAAAATGCCTTTATCATACAGGCCGCTGCAAAGAAGGGTATAATGGCTGTGGCCTATAATACATTTGACTACGACCTAGTCACAAAGCTGTTGTCTTGCAATATTACAAGCTGTACAGTCATATAGGAAAATGCAACCTCAACTATAGATAGAGACAGATTATGAAGTTTCCCCTCAGACATGCCTTCGCCAGGGAGCGAACCCATGCTGGTCCGATGGTCTGTCTATAGCTCCAAAGCCAAGGCCTTATCCATGGAGCTACCAAGCAATGATATTTTGGTATCTTTTTATTTTGCCGCAAAATAGTAAAAGGTGGACTAGTTGGTTTTAAGAATGGCTAGTAAAATTAAGAAGGCACTAGCCCTGTAGGCTAGTAGTCATAAAAAGTAAGTGTCTAACCCTGGATGTTGGTCCTTGTCGAAAATCGTTTTCATTCGATGTTAAACATTGCTGTCAGCGGCCATCTTTAATTACATAGAGTTATCTAGTAAAAACTTGTAGCGACTACTTCTCCCTAACTACTCGACGGATTTTCATGAAACTTCACAGGAATGTTGCTCTTGATGTCTAATTGATCCTAGCAAAATTTCAGGTCGGCCGGAAATTCAAGATGGCCGCCATGGCTAAAAATAGATTTTCAATACACAAATTTGTAGCGACTACTTCTTGAAAATTATAAGTGATATTGATATGGAACTTTTTCTAAAATGATCAGTATGACATGATGTTGATCCTTGTCAAAAATTATTTTGATTTGACGTTAAACATGGCAGCCAGCGGGCATCTTTGTTTACATAGAGTTATATAATGAAAACTTGTAGCGACTACTCCTCTGAAACTACTTGACGGATTTTCATGAAACTTCACAGGAATGCTGATCTAGCTATCAAAAACCTATCAATAGAGCTTCAAGGTCATTGACCTCTTGTTTCTCTCCTACTATTCAAGTAAAACCAGTCAGTATAAATCTGGTAGCAGAGTATAGAAGCGAGTGATCTTTTTGTTTATAATTGAGTGATACAAGACATTTCTTATTGGTGATCCATTTAGACAACTGGAGGTGTTGCAGATGTGTAAGATACACGAGAATCGTCCAATAGAATATTACTGCGAGGACGACGAGATGATCATCTGCTCACGCTGCGTCATTGTTGGCAACCACAAGGGTCACAATATATCGTCTATAGAAGATAAGGTACGTCAGTAATCTTCAGTATGTCTGTGTTAGTAGTAGAGTTTCTGTCTAAAGGATAATTATTAGTTTGATGGCCAAAAAAAACAAAACAGAAAGAGATTGTATGTTATTAAAGTCATATTTATAAATTCAGAAATTTTAATTTTCTTTTAGTGTTCTACTTGATTTTTCACGCAATTTACTGGGAAATCAGAGGAAGGATAGATAAACAAGAGGGCCAAGATAGCCCTAAAGCGATCATCTGAGTACTGGCACATTATCGAACTTCTTCGAAATCTTATGGTCATATACAATCTGTGCAAACTTGGTTAAGATTGTTCAAGAAATGTGGGCTCTGTTGTGTATAACAACATTGATATAGACAGTTTAAGACACTGACAAAGTTTGGTAAAAATCAGATACAAAATTAAGGTGCTAGAGAGTAACACCATGGGCAGAGCCAAATGTGACCCCAGGGCTTCATGTAATATATGAGAGCTGTGTGCTTTGTGGTTTCAGAGAAGATTTTTAAGTTTTTCCCTATACAAGTCTATGTACAACGTGACTACTGGGGCGGGGCCAAATGTGAACCTAGGGTCATCATTTGAACCAACTTGTTTAAGGACCATAAGAGTATAGTAAATGCAAAATATTAAACCTCTGGCTCTTGTAGTTCCAGAAAAGAAGACTTTAATGTGTTTCCTATATAAGTCCATGTAAAACTGAGTGGGGTCAAATTTTACCCCAGGGTCACCATTTGAACAAACTTGGTAGAGGACCAATAGTAAATGCAAAATATTAAACCTCTGGCTCTTGCAGTTTCAGAAAGATTGTTTTTTCCTATATATATATAAGACTATATAAAACTGTGACCCCCGGGGCGCTTCCAAGTTTGGCACCAGGGTCACCATTTGAACAAACTTGGTAGAGGACCATAAGCTTATAGCAAATGCAAAACATTAAACCTCTGGCTCTTGCAGTTCCAGAGAAGAAGATTTTTTCAGTTTTTCCCTATACAAGCCTATGTAAAACTGTGACCCCCAGGGCGGGGCCAAATGTGACCCCAGGGTCACCATTTGAACAAAATTGGTAGAGGACCATGAGCTTATAGCAAATGCAAACTATTAAACCTCTGGCTCTTGCAGTTTCAGAGAAGATTTAAGATTTTCCCTATACATGTCTATGTAAAACATGTGACCCTTGGGGCGGGGCCAAATGTGACCCGAGGGTCACCATTTGAACAAACTTGGTAAAGGGCCATAAGCTTATAGTAAATGCAAAATGTCAAACCTCTGGCTCTTGTAGATTCCGATAAGATTTTTATTTTTTTTTCCCTATATTAGTCTATGTAAAACTTTGATCCCCGGGGCGGGGATAAATTTGACTCCAGGGTCACCATTTGAACAAACTAAGTAGAGGACCATAAGCTGATGCTACATGTAATACATGAGAGCTCCGTGCCATGTGGTTCCAGAGAAGAAGATTTTTTTCAGTTTTTCCCTATACAAGCCTATGTAAAACTGTGACCCCCAGGGCGGGGTCAAATGTGGCCCCTGGGTCACCATTTGAAAAAACTTAGTAGAGGACCAAAAGCTTATAGCAAATGCAAGATATTAAACCTCTGGATCCTGCAGTTTCAGAGAAGAAGAATTTATTTTTTTCCTATATGTCTATGTAAAACTGACCCCCGGGGCGGGAACAAATTTGACCCCAGGGTCACCATTTGAACAAACTTAGTACAGGACCATAAGCTGATGCTACATGTAATACACGAGACCTCTGTGCCTTGTGGTTTCAGAGAAGAAGATTTTTAATTTTTTTTCCCTATATATGTCTATATGAAAAACATGCAAAATCTCAATATACAAACTTTGGACGCCCGGGTTACGGCCATTTTTGACCCCGGGAACTTCATTTGAACAAACTTGATAGTCTAGGTGTTGGCGATCATTTTTAAAGAAAAACTGTTGAAATCTGTCCAGCGGTTCTTGAGAAGATTTTTTAAGGGTTCGACCATATATGGTTATGGTGGCCATCTTGAACAAGCATTCATCTAAGGTTCATCCAGGTGAAGTTTGGTCAAAATTGGCCAAGCGGTTTCTGAGGAGAAGTTATTTGAAGCAAAAGTTAACGACGGACGAAGAGTGATCCCAGTAGCTCACCTTGAGCCTTCGGCTCAGGTGATCTAAAAACAAAACAGAAAAAGATTAGATCTTGTTATTAAAAGTATTAAAGTAATATTTATAAATTACAAAAAAAAAAAAATGATTTACTTGGTTTTTTAGCTTGACTGATCAGCATTGCTTATGCCGTGCTGCGTCGTCCCTCGTCCATCTGTCCGTCTGTAAACTTTTATTTTGTGGCGACTACTCCTCTGAAACTGCTTGACAGATTTTCATGAAACTTCACAAGAATGTTGCTCTTGATGTCTAGTTGATCCTAGCAAAAATTCAGGTTCTCAAAAACCGTAAGTGATATTGGAACCTTTACCAAAATGACTGACACAGTACGTAGTTGATCCTTTTGATTGGATGTCAAACATTGCTGCCAGCAGCCATCTTTGTTTACATAGAGTTATATAGGAAAAACTTGTGACGACTACCCCTCTGAAACTACTTGATGGAATTCATGGAACTTGACAGGAATGTTGCTCTTGATGTCTAGTTGATCCTTGCAAAATGTCAGGTCTGTAGGAAATTCAAGATGGCCACCAATGCCAAATATAGTATTTAAAAATGCGTCTGGCGACTACTTCTCAAAAACCGTAAGTGATATTGAATTGGAACCTTTACCAAAATGTCTGGTGCGACATGTACTTGGTCCTAACAAAGATTCATTTTGATTCAATGTCAAACATGGCCACCAGTGGCCATCTTTGTTTACATGGAGTTATACTGGAAAAAGCTGTGGCGACTACTTCTCTGAAACTACTAAACAGATGTTCATGGAACCTCACAGGAATGTTGCTCTTGATGTCTAGTTGATCCTAGCAAAAATTCATGTCGTCCAGAAATTCAAGATGGCCGCCACGGCTAAAATCAGATTTTAAAAATTCAATTTTGTGGCAACTATTTCTCAAAAACCATAAGCGACATTGATTTAAAACCTTTACCAAAATGACTGGCAAAACATGTAGTCGATCCTAACCAAAGTTCATTTTGATTGGATGTCAAACATGGCCGCCAGCAGCCATTTTGTTTACATAGAGTTATATAGGAAAAACTTGTGGCGACTACTTCTCTGAAACTACTTGATGGATTTTCATGAAACTTCACAGGAATGTTGCTCTTGATGTCTAGTTGATCCTAGTAAGAATTCAGGTTGGCCGGAAATTCAAGATGGCCGCCATGGCTAAAAGCAGATTTTATTAAAAATGTGATTTTGTGGCGACTACTTCTCAGAAACCGTAAGTGTTATTGATTTGGAACCTTTACCAAAATGGTACGACATGCAGTTGATCCTAACTTAAGTTCATTATACCCCCACAAACGAAGTTTAGGGTGGGTATATAGGAGTGAGCTTGGCAGTCTGTCTGTCCGTCGGTCCGTCCGTCGGTCGGTCTGTTGGTTTCCGGACGATAACTCATGAAAGGGTTGGTGGATTTAAATAATATTTGGTACACGGGTATAACACCATAAAATACAAGTCAAGTTCGACTTTGGTTACAAACCACCACTTCTTGACGGAGTTGTGGCCCTTTTTCAACTTAGAATTTGCCAAAAAAATGCTACAGTCAACTCTGAGGAACCTGCTAATTTGGGTTTGTATTAAATTGAAACAATTTATAATGCAATCCTCTTCATGACCATGTCTCTTTTTATTACACTTATACATATTTGACTTGAACGGTGTAACACGCAAATTTGTGTTAGTCTTCTTCCCTGATCACTAACAATATTGAAAACTCTCTCCTCTCCCCCTCTCTCTCTCTCTCTCTCTCTCTCTCTCTCATTATTTTTTTCCTCTCATATTTTGTAGTTTAAATAATTTGATTGCCATTGTCTATTAAAATTGTATGAATATTTTGTAGCGGGAGGGCCGGATTTCTAATGTTGTAATAACTTGTGGCCCGACCCCATTTCCATGTACATTTATTGGAAATAAATATGTTTAAACTAGACCATTGTTTTCATGTGGTTGCCATGGTTATGTGACAAGGCGGTATTGTGGGGGTATTAATCACTTTCAGTGATAATCCTAGTTTTGATTGGATGTCAAACATGGCCGCCAGCGGTCATCTTTATTTACATAGGGTTATATAGGAAAAACTTGTGGCAACTACTCCTCTGAAACTACTTGATGGAATTTCATGGAACTCGACAGGAATGTTGCTCTTGATGTCTAGTTGATCCTAGCAAAATTTCAGGTTGGATGGAAATTGAAGATGGCCGCCATGGCTAAAAATAGATTTTTAACAAATTTGTGGCAACTACTTCTTGAAAACTATAAGTGATATTGATATGGGACTTTTTCTTAAATGATCAGCATGGCATGATGTTGGTCCTTGTTGAAAATTATTTTGATTCGACATTAAACATGGCTGCCAGTGGCCATCTTTGTTTACATAGAGTTATATGGTCTAAACTTGTAGCGACTACTCCTCTGAAACTACTTGACAGATTTTCATAAAACTTCACAGGAATGCTGATCTAGCTATCAAAACCTATCAGTAGAGCTTCAAGGTCATTGACCTCTCGTTCATTGCAGTTGTTTTGAAAAATCTGAGGAAGGAATTTATTTTCTGTGTGTTTATCTTCTTGGCCATAACACCAAACATGTTCTTTCAAGGCCAGTTGAACATTATGTCGCCGTATGTTTTAATTGCTCTTTTCCCTGCAGAATCGTCTAATTGTTAATGAGATGGAACCTAACCTGCAGATAGCCAACCACGTATACAGACGACTCAAGAAAATTGATAAGGTGAAGCTTTGCACAGGTTGTCTTTTACAAAACAGCTTTAAATGTTATATCGGGTTTACGATCATACTGATTATGCCACAGACTTACTTTTACTTTTACTTCCAAGGCTTAAGTGCACCAGCTGTGACTGAAAAATCATTTATAATGTAATAAAATCTAGGAAAAAAAAGGAAAATTTGTACATATCACCTACTGTCCTTTACTATGAGGGGAGCCAGAGTAGCTCAGTGGAAAGCATGTTGGACTGAGAAACCAGATATCACAGATTTGAGTCCCACAGGCACCACTGGGTCATTGTTATGTCATTGGGCAAAACAATTTTCCTTAGCCTCAACATTTTAACATAAACGTTGACACTGATGTCATCATCATCAATTCCACCGCAAAATGGTACCTATGTCTTGCGAGCTTATTTGATGATGAGGCAATACTATTTGAATTTTGTTGCAGGAGTTAGTGTCCCTGCTTCCAGATTACAAAAAGGAAGTATGCCCGGTTGTGGAGGAAGTCAACAAACACTTTCAGTATTTACACGGCCTGCTACAGGTGAGGGAACAGGCACTGGAGAGACAGGTGCTCGAGTTGTACAGGGCCGGCCTCGAACCCATCGAGAAATTGGTAAGTCTTGCAGTACAATAGATGGTTAAACCTAATAAAAACCTAGTGGTGTTCCGATTAATCTACGATTGGTCAGTCTTTGCGTATGATCGACATATAGATAAATCATGTTTCTACACGAATGATCTAAAAATAGCAAGAAGAAAGCAACATCAGATGGGATATTGGCATGCCCTGAATCATGGGAAATACTCATTTCCTATATGAATACTGGAAAAATCATAAAGTTTTGATTATCATTTCAGAAATTGTTCAAGCGTTTACACAGGAAATTCTTGAAAATAAGCATGTTAGCATTTAAACGTGTATATACCAAATACATTGAGAACATTTTTAAAAATATGATTGTTGGATTTCAGAGAATGAACCTTCATAATGAATACAAGCAACTGGACATGACCATAAAAGGTGAGCTTCATGTAATAGTTTGTTTGAATGATGTTTTACAGCATTTTTAGCACATTTTAGGCCATATATGATGGTCGATTTTTTTTTTGTGGTAGAGGCAGACCTACTCATTTTTCCTGGTTAGAACCAGTAGTCTATATTTCTTGTCTTCCGTAAGAATCAACACTCTCATTTACAAGTTGAGCTCCTAGTGGGATTCAAACTCGCTGTGTTGAGAGGTGAGAAGGGTTACAACGCAACGTCGGTAATCTCTCAACCACGGATTATTATTATTCCCCTGCTTCATAGTCCAGCTGGGGGCGTCCGTGGCCGAGTGGTTAACGTCTCTGACTTGAAATCACTTGCCCCTCACCGCTGTAGGTTCGATCCCTCAGGGGCCTAGGAATCTTTATGTGAGGAAGCTATCCAGCTGGCTTACGGAACGTCGGTGGTTCTACCCAGGTGCCCGCCCGTGCACGAAAATTGCCCGGAGGGGCACCTGGGGTCTTCCTCCACCAATGAAAGCTGGAAAGTCGACATATGACCTTAGCTGTTGGTGCGACTATAAAATCCAATTCAATTCATAGTCCAGCTGTCCATAATGTCCCATAATGTCGCATCCTGTCACGTCCAATCACTTAATACATTTTCATTACTTTAATTTTTAAACAATTTCCAACGGATTGTTCTCAAACTTCATATACATGTAACATCTGATAACTTTTTGTCCCTCTGCATCACACATTGTTGATTGCCTAATTTATTATGGCCCTTTGACTTTTTTTTCCACTCTAAATTTGTATAATGTTGCAAACGCAAACGAAAGTCTATCATTTCTACACAAGACATTCCAAGAATATTTAGCCGTACTGTTTATTTCAATATGTGATGATCCAACTGACCAACAGATTGAGAAGATTTGCGGGAGTATTCATCACCTTGAGTGATAGTTCTAGTTTAGCTAGTCCCAAATTAAACTACACATCTTTCATGGTCTTAATAGCACACAGGTAAAACAGTGGTGCAAAGTTTCAGTTATGAATAACTGGAAAAAAATATTTCACCAAATATACATTTCAGTACGCTCAAACCTGGTTGTATTTCCTGTATTGCCCTACATAGTAATTGCCCACCTGCTGCAATTCCTCCTTCAGTGTTGAAGGGAGGGTTATTCCATTAAAAAATAAATGGGACCAGAAGAAGTCACTTCTAAAATTGAACACCCACCCATAAATGCTAAATTGTGTTTCAAGAACCAAATTTCAGAAAATAGGGTTCACCCATAGCTGTTTATTAAATTGCCTTCCTGGGTATGTTTTAATGGAATAGCCCGGATCTCTGTTCTCCCGAATTACCTTATGATTTGTTTTATAACACCACTGCTTGTCTCGCGCCTTGAACTGGAATAGTTATATATTATATATTCTGTGATGAATTATAGAAATTTCCCAAAATCTATAACATATCTCTTCCTCTACTGTGCTATCTCGTCTAGTATGCAAGATAGCACAGTAGCCAGATTTTAGGAACTACTTTCTTAGCAGGTAGAAGAACTGTTAAAAACTTCTGAATTTGAAGAAGTAAGTGGTCCTGAAATGCCTATGCAACCAAAAAATGCTGGAAATGCCCCCTGAACCCCAGCCATCATCGTCTACAGGACGGTTCCAGCCTGTGCCTGTGCAGCAATATCGTGACGTCACATTTATGTATTACTCCACGCTGTCGCCAAAGGAGTGACAGAAGAAGGAATATGTGTGTCAAAAGACGATTGGAAAGAAATTCATCACAGAATATATAATATATAGTTTAATTAACATTGTTGTCATGATACGATTTCCCTAGTGAGAAGATTCTTGCGATATAGAAACAAGCGCACTCATTTCTATATCGTAAGAATTTTTCTCACGAGGGAATTATTTCCCATATCACGACAATGTTAATTAAAATCTATTTCAACCAGGCAGGTCAGAAAATGGTTTCATGAAAAAGTAGATCTACAAATATGAAAATCAGAAATGATCACTCTAATCCACCAGTTCTCTAGTGGTTTTGTTGTCTAGTTGAAATGATTTGATATTTATACCAGCTGCCCAGCGTGTGATCAACAACAACGACGAGATTATTGTAAATGCTAAGGAAATCCTCGACAAACTTATCCACGCTAAAGACATTCCCTGTATCGTAGAACTGAATGAGGCCACACACTCGTCAGAGAAAATCAAGTATATTTTGATTTTATAATTTCTCAGTCACATTTCTCAGTCTGTCAATCTTTCATTTCTAAATATTTCAATCTCATTTCACTGTCCCAATCTCTCATTTCTCAGTATGTCAATCTTTCATTTTTAAATATGTCTTTGTCTCATTTCTCAGTCTGTCCATACTCATTTCTCAGTGTGTTCATCAATCTCTAATTTCTCAGTATGTTGGTCTCTCTCATTTCTCAGTCTGTCTGTCAGTCTCTCATTTCTCAGTCTGTCAATCTCTCATTTCTCAGTTTGTCAATCTCATATTTCTCAGTCTGTCAAACTCTCATTTCTCAGTCTGTCCATCTCTCATTTCTCAGTTTGTCAATCTCTCATATTTCTCAGTTGCTCAATCTTTCATTTCTAAGTCTGTCAATCTCTCAATTCTCTGTCTTGTCAATCACCCATTTCTCAGTCTGTCAATCTCTCATTTCTCAGTCTGTCAGTCTCTCATTTCTCAGTTGGTCAGTCTCTCATTTCTTAGTCTGTCAATCTCTCATTTCTTGGTCTGTCAATCTCTCATTTCTCAGTTGGTCAATCTCTCAATTCTAAGTTTGTCAATCTCTCTTATTTCTCAGTCTGTCAATCTTTCTTTTCTCGGTATGTCAGTCTCTTTAATATTTATCAATCAGTCATTCTCTTTCATTGCTCAGTCTTCCAATATCGCTCATTGCTCAGTCTATCAATCTCTTATTTGTCAATCTGTCAATCTCTCATTTCTTAGTCTGTCAGTCTTTCATTTCTTTGTCACTCTCATTTCTCAGTTGGTCAGTTTCTCATTTCTAAGTGTCAATCTCTCTCATTTCTCAGTAATTCAATCTCTCATTTCTGAGTATGTCAGTCTCATTTCTCAGTCTTTCATTCTCTTTCATTGCTCAGTCTTCCAATTTCTTTCATTGCTAAGTCTTTAAAACTTCTTGAAAACTATAAGTGATATTGATATGCGTCTTTTTCTAAAATGATCAGTATGAGATGATGTTGATCCTTGTCGAAAATTATTTTGAGTAGGTCATTTATGTTCAGTAGAAAGAGAATTGGCCCGAAGACAGAACCTTAGGGTACGTCTTTAGTGACTACTTGAATTGAATTGAATTGAATTGGATTTTATAGTCGCACCAACAGCTAAGGTCATATGGCGACTTTCCAGCTTCCATTGGTGGAGGAAGACCCCAGGTGCCCCTCCGGCCAATTTTCGTGCACGGGCGGGCACCTGGGTAGAACCACCGACGTTCCGCAAGCCAGCTGGATAGCTTCCTCACATAAAGATTCCTAGGCCCCTGAGGGATCGAACCTACAGCGGTGAGGGGCAAGTGATTTCAAGTCGGAGACGTTAACCACTCGGCCACGGACGCCCCAGTGACTACTTGAAAACTATAATTGATACTGATATGGGACTTTTTCCAGAATGATCAACATGACATGATGTTGATCCAATTATTTTGATTTGACATTAAATAATTTGATTCGACATTAAATATGGCCGCCAGCGGCCATCTTAGTTTACATAGAGTTATATAATGAAAACTTGTAGCGACTACTTCTCTGAAACTACTTGACGGATTTTCATGAAACTTCACAGGAATGTTGCTCTTGATGTCTAATTCATCGTAGCAAAATTTCAGGTCGACCAAAAACTCAAGATGGCCGCCACGGCTAAAAATAATTTTTCAAAAACAAGTTTGTAGCGACTACTTCTTGAAAACTATAAGTTCATTCATTGATTCTATGTCAAACATGGATGCCTGCGCCCATCTTTTTTTAGATAGAGTGATAATAGGAAAAACTTGTGGCGACTACTTCTCTGAAACTATTTCCATAAAACTTCACAGGTTCCCATGTTTGATCAAGCTATCAAAATCTTCAGTAGAGCTTCAAGGTCATTGCCTCTTGTTTTATTATGTCTTATAAATTCAACCAAACTTTGTTTAGTACTTCACCACATCATAACGCCTTGCAAGAGCAACATTATTTCTGACTCTGCCCCAAGGGGGCCGGCCCTAAAGGGGTCTAAAGGTCAAATACACTAAAAATTCAAAATTGCTAGGGGTCTATGGTATTGTTTATCATGATGTATGGCAGATACAAACTTTGGGGGTTGATTGGCTTATTGCCAGGGATGTGCATGGGACTTTTGAGAAATGTTGATGCATTGTCGGAAAACGGAGCTAGGGGAGATAATCCATGCATCTCTTGACTTGCACTTCAAAAAGGTGGGGGGCTGGCGTGGCGCAGTCGGTAGCGAGGCGGATTTGTAACCGGAGGCCCCGGGTTCAATCCTCCGTGGTGCCACTGAGTTCCGTCGGTGTGTTCTTGGGCAAGACACTTTTCCTTAGCCTTGTCCGTCGGATGGGGACGTAAACCGGGCGGTCCCGTGAATCGGTCTATCCTCCGAGCACGTTAAAGAACCATAGGAATCTATTCGATAATAAGAGTAGGGCAGGTTCCCGGATTCCTATGTATCCTTCCCCTCTCTCTGGGGCGGCTCTAAATAACCTGTATTGTGTTGATGAGCCGTTAAACAACATTTAATTAAATTCAAAAAGGTGGGGATCTGCGATGGCTCACCATCGACTACATCTAGTTATATCTGTCGATCAGTCTCCAATGCCGGTCAGTATTGGTTTGCATGCCTGTCTCTTGTTTATAATTTCTTTGTAAACTACTTCCATCAGATTACATTTTTTCTGTATTCAGTTTCCTACCTGGTCCATCGATTGATACACTGTCTCTGGGATTTGGTGACATTGCCGGCTCTGTGGAACAAAGGTGAGATGTTTTACAAAAACTTTTGGGTTATTGGATGCAAGATTTCTGATTATACAAATCATATGCAAGTGTCTTAAGCACCGTGCTTCATGTAGTTGAGAGATCAACAATGGTACATAAAGGGAGAGAAATGAAGGTATAATGCCGATTTGGAGCCACTGAATCTGACCTGACTGGTTTCCTTACTTGGTCTCGTTAATGACCTGACTGTTTTCATTACATGGTTTTGTTAATGACTCAACTGGTTGCATTTCTTGGTTGCATTACTGACCTGACTGGTTTCTTTACTGACCTGTCTGGTTTAGTTACTGACCTGCCTGGTTTCTTTACTGACCTGTCTGGTTTAATTACTGACCTGTCTGGTTTCTTTACTGACCTGTCTGGTTTAATTACTGACTTATCTGGTTTAATTACTGACCTGACTGGTTTCATTACTGACCTGTCTGGTTTCATTACTGACCTGTCTGGTTTCTTTACTGACCTGACTGGTTTCATTACTGACCTGTCTGGTTTCTTTACTGACTTGTCTGGGTTAATTACATAGATTAATTAATGACCGGACTGGTTTCATTTCTTGGTTAATTTACTGACCTGACTGGTTCTTTAAATGGATATGCTTCAGATGTTTAAGTTGATTTGAGTAAGTTCAGTTGTTTGATTCACTGGTAATCAGCATTATTTATAAATCTTTCAGGTTTACGATGCACACGCTGCGAGAAAAGCCGGAGAAGTTTACTGACGACAGAGAAAGTCTGGGCTCTCAAACACCTGCCGAAGATCAAATTGAAACACCGGTCGACTGTCGGAGTGTCACGTCGACAACATCATACGGCGAAGATGTCATCATTGAAGGTAATGTGATTATAATAGACCAAGAAAGTTGATTTATTCGTACCATGGGTTCTGGTTGCATAATTAAGAAATGACCTAAATAAATATCATAACACACTGGTATAGTTATTATGCCAATATGGACAAAATCATTATGTTCGTACACAACAGCTATAGAGTGAAACATTTGAGCCATTTATTTGCATGTTATACGATAACTTAAGACTATTTCATTGACTATTCCTCACATTTGAAGTCTTGCCTTATAAAATACATGTGAATATACATGTGAGTAATGCAAAGAAATGGTTTAAGGTGTCGCATTGTTTGTAGAGTGAATGCTTTAACGTGGTATCTTGTGTGATGAATAGAATCTTATTTTCCTGACAGTGTACATGTAGTTTTTAATTGAATAAACTCATTGAATAAAAATATAGACTACTCAACAGAGCCTCAAGTCATATAATTATAACCCCGCATTCATAAAGTCAGGTGGGGTTTGTGAAAGTGGACTATACAGGAATCGCGTTGTCCGTAACATCCCGTTGCGACCTACCATGTCCTGTCATGTAACACATTTTTAGTCACATCCCGTCTCATTACATCCCATCGCGAAACAGTTTAATTACTTGCATTCCTCAAATAGTTTTGAATGTGTTGTTCCCAAACTTCATGTACACATAACAACTGATGACCTCATGTCCCTTTACATCACTCATTGTTGATTGCCTAATTAATTCCCTTTATTTGACTTAGAATTTAAGCGGGGGTATTCATCACCTTCAGTGATAGTTCTAATTTTACCCAGCTTGTTTATTAAAGTCAATAATTCAGTCATTCGTGTAAAGACAGTGTGTGGTTTTTTTTACTGTTTTTATAGTCATTACTGGGTCATATTTCCGATGCCAAATATTTTTTCCCAAAGTTTTGAGACTAAAACTGTTCATTAAAAGGGGGAAAAAAGCAAAGATTAATAAAAAAACAGGAGCATAAGTGTGACAAGTACTGAGTATGAAAGGCCTCTGTTGACCTTGGTGTACTGAAAACAGCATTCAAGATACAATTATAAAATGAAGGTTTTGCTGTATTTAGCCCCAGAAATGGCGAGAAATCGTGTTAAAATTCCCAATAGTGACAGGGGTGTAAAAATTAGGAAAATCCACTCGCCCTGCAGGACTAGTGGAAGCAAAAAGCTACTCGCCCTTACCAATTTACCATTCGCCTTGCAGCATATAACCTGAACATTATTTTCACCACTATAGTAAGCTACAATAAGTACATTTGTGTACTCACAGACACTGTAGTAGCTGACAGGCAGTATGTGGATATTTTATTGTTATTCAAATAAAGAAAGCGCCATATTATCTAACAACACATTTAATATTATGGTCTGCAACCTGTCCTCGTACACTGTCACAAGCAACTGTCATTGAGATTGATTCCCTTCCACGCAGACATTCGTCGGGGAGTGGGCAAAAAAAATAAGCGCGGAGAATTAACTTCTACAACTACAGCAATATTCTGCTGAACTTCTCTTCAGTATTTTGTCTCCATTGGATCAATAATAGACGCCCGAACTAATTAATAGCGGTTGGGAACTACGCTTGTTGTTCAGCCATACCCGTTCTGATTCGCCGACACTCGGGCCGAATCCGCTTGCAGTCGCTGATGCAGACTTTCCGAACAGTGACCGGATGTCTGTTTGTTTACCCGCCATGTTTACTGTGTCGATATAAAAAAAAACAGTCTGAGTGGTTAGCAATATTTTGCATCACACTCCAATTGATTTTAGCGTGAATTGAATCACAGTCTATATGACGCGTGGGTTACCTGGTAACAAACAAACACCTAATCTTGAAATATTGCAAATATTGCAACATCGTGTTTGAACGATAGTTTAATTTAATTTTATAATGCAAAAAGTCACTCGCCCTGTCGGACGACCAGACGCAAAATGTTACTCGTCCGCAGGCAGCTTCGGGCGAGTGGAATTTTACACCCCTGAACTGTGATGGTGTATGGGTTATATTCTCAAAATATATATAAAAAAATAAAAAAATAAAAAAGTAAGATCCTCTATATAATTAGTTTCATGTCTCAGTAATTTTTTTAATTTTTTTGGCAACTACTGTTGTGTTGACATTTTAGATGAACAAGATATAAACCTGGAAGAAACGATGTCTAGAAAATCTGATGATTCATCCAGAGATGTTGTGCGGTCTAAATCTGCCAGACTGAAAGCATTGCCGGCAAAGGCAAAGCTAAAAGGTGAGCATGTCTTTTTGTGCTTCATTTATTTGTCTCCGACCCATGATAACTGGACAGAACCAATAGGATTGCTCTCAGTCCGTCGGTCCAAAATCCTAAATCATGTCCAGTTTACAACTCTGAATCCATTCCGCAAACATATCTGAAAACTGAACTTGGCAGAAATGTTTATCATAAGAAGACGATATGCCACCAATTATTTGTAGGTCAATATCACCAAGGTCAAGGTTACACTGGGGTCAATGGTAAACATTTGGCATATTTATTACAGAAGCAATTTCCGATTTGATGATGAAACTTGGTAGACGTTTTTTTGCGGTTTGTAACCAGACCCACAGAATTATACCATCTTATCCTGATGTTGAAAACTACGAGGATTAATTTTTCAAGTATTCATAGAAAATATATATAACATATTCCTCTAATACTTGCCTTGTAGGTCACAATGAGAACGTTTATATGTCTAATACTTATCTTGTAGGTCACAATGAGAACGTTTTTGTGACGCACATTCAGCACCCGCGACGTTTCATGGTCCAGTTGAAGTCAGATACATCCAAGTTGACCACCCTCTCCTACAGCATGCAGCAGTGGTGTTCTAGCAGCAAGGCCAGTAAACACATGGTCACAGGCGTGGATGTGGGTCAGTATTGAACATTTAATATGTATTTGTATTGCCTCAAGAAGTAAATCGGGCCTATTGTTCTTCCCTTGTCCCTCCATCCATCCGTCTGTCCATCCATCCATCCATCCATCCGTCTGTCCATCCATACATCCATACATACATATAAAGCAGTTTTACATTCAAGTTTTTCGTTAAGTCCATTTCTCAATCACCAGAAGCTGTAAAACTTAAAACTTCACACGTATTTACATTTGTATGACAGCAGTATGTTCCAAACAAAAGAAGATAAATATGAGAGACATTGAGGTAAGTAAATTTACATTCTTAAGTGGGGCATCCATTAACACATGATGGTTCTCTTTAATCCCTTCCCACTGTGACGAGGAGTATATCTTTCCCACTGTAATCTGCAATCTCTGTAAGGTGTCTGCGACCAGAAAATACTGGTAGTCTATTAGTATTTTGTTTCTATGAAGCATTGATTTTTTCTCTCAAATACCTATCGAACATAGATTTTTAAAATACTTAGTGCTGATTGGTTACTGCGGTATTTTTAAAATTCACATCAATACCTCTGACGTTACGTCCTTCAACCAATAGAGTGACATTTTTAACGTCAGTAAACATCCAAAACAAAGATTACGTTATTTTAAAGCAAAGTGACGTTCAAACTGCAAATTGAAATTGTTTAAACGAGGATAAGGTTGTATAATTCCTTGGCTTGGTGTTGGAGAGCGGTGTATACAATGTAAGTTGTAAGAATTTGTATTATGTTCAATCTACCGAAATTGTCTATTAAATACATAAAAATCCATGTGAGATAAGAAATAAAATATTTCCAGCAGGTTTATAGTGTTCGAGATCAAAACCTAGTGTTTGGGACTTGAAACACTCGAAACCGTTGGCCTGCAGGCCTTGATATTGATGATCATCAAGTCCCGTTCACCAGGCTTTGATAAGGACTATATAAAACCGCTGGAAATATTTTATATCTTAAATCATATCTCAACATTTTTTTCTCATTGCTGTTTACATTGTCAATTGATTTTTCATTCCCTACAACATTGACAATATAAAGTATGTTTCAAGTAAGGTGCTAAATAACCTGAAAGGGCCAACACAAGAGAAGGAAATACAGTTTTTATCACGTAACTGTGTATACTAGATTTCACCTCTTTACATAAATACCCTTGACTATATTGTGCTGTATGTAATGTCAGATGATCTGGTGCTAGCCAGCTACTCCCTGGACAAACAGTGGTATAGAGCCCGCATCAAGCACGTCATGCATCCAGACGACGATGAAGCCTTCGATAAAACCACCGTGGAGGTCGTGTATATAGACTACGGAAACACAGAGGTCGTGCCCGTAACCAAGTAAGTTTGATTAAACCACCTTGGAGGTCATGTATATAGACTACGGAAACACAGAGGTCGTGCCCGTAACCAAGTAAGTTTGATTAAACCACCTTGGAGGTCGTGTATATAGACTACGGAAACACAGAGGTCGTGCCCATAACCAAGTAAGTTTGATTAAACCACCTTGGAGGTCGTGTATATAGACTACGGAAACACAGGTCGTGCCCGTAACCAAGTAAGTTTGATTAAACCACCTTGGAGGTCGTGTATATAGACTACGGAAACACAGAGGTCGTGCCCGTAACCAAGTAAGTTTGATTAAACCACCTTTGAGGTCGTGTATATAGGCTAGAAACACAGTGGTCATGCCCGTAACCAAGTAAGTTTGATCAAGACTAGAAACAGAGGTCGTGCCCATAACCAAGTAAGACGGGGTGTAATAAATCGTTTGCTGTGTGAGATGGAGATATAAACCGGCCTTCATACATCATTACGTGGTTCCGCCTTAATTCCATTATACGATGGGAAACTTATATTAGCAGGATTTTATAACAGATATTTTGAAAATAAAACATGTTTAAAAACATTTTTCACTGAACAAATGCGATAACCTGTTTAAAATTACCTATTATATGTTTTAATTTTACAATATGAAAACTTTTTAAGCCAAAATTAAGGTTTTATTTCATACCCCAGCCAACCCTGTTTTCGCTTCTTGGAGAAGGGGTTGGATGGGGTATGAAAGTTGTACTCGGACCACGTAATGTGATGGACCTCATTGGCTCAACCAAACTTAGTATACATTTAGGCTGGTACTGAAGAAAGATACCAAATATGATGACCTAATGATGTCATTGTGTGTCATATTAATATTGTTTGTATTGTGTACCTATGGGTTCATCAGAGACATCTGACTTCAGAACTGATGTGCAGTGGTATGATGTTTCAGAGATGTCACGTTATCCTTGTTGCAGTTTCATATATATATTATTTCAGAGATGTCTTGTCACGTTATCCTTGTTGCAGTTTCATATATATATTATATCAGAGATGGTTAAACAACCAGAATTTGCATCTACGTTACTTTTTAGCTCGACTATTCGAAGAATAAGAGAGCTTATGTAATCACCCCGACGGCGGCGGCGTCGGCGTCCCACATCAAGGTTTGCGTGTAAGCTGTGTTTACAAGTCTATATCTCTTACATTTCTTATCCTAGCACAACCAAATTTGTTCATGGGCTTCCTTATAGCATTATCTTAAGGTCTGCATAAGCAATTTTGGATCCTGTAACCCTTGGGCTCCCATGGAACCCAAATTCTGATAGCCCTTAAAATATGTCTGTTTCACATCAAATTTTGCGTGTAAGCTGTGTTTACAAGTCTATATCTCTTACAATTCTTACCCTAGCACATCCAAATTTGGCCATTATCGTAAGGGCTGCTTAAGTTATTTTGGTTCCTGTAACCCTTGGGCTCCCATGGAACCCAAATTCTGATAGCCCTTGAAATATGTCTGTTTCACATCAAATTTTGCGTGTACGCTGTGTTTACAGGTCTATATCTCTTACATTTCTTGTCCTAGCTGAACTAAATTTTGGATTTGGTTTCCTTATAGTATGTTGTAAAGGGTTGGATAAGTAATTTTGTCTTCTGCAAATTTTGGGCTCCCTTGGAACCCAAATTGTGATGGCCCATAAAATGTGCAATAAAGGCAGATCTAGGTTTGCATGTAAGCATGTATATTTCTATAATTTTGGTTTGGTATTTGTTATAGCATTATGCAAGTTTGTAGCGACTTCTTCTTCAAAACTATAAGTGATATTGATATGGAACTTTTTATAAAATGATCAGCATGACATAATGTTGGTCCTTGTCAAAATTCGATTTGATTCGACATTAATGTGTGCCAGTGGCCATCTTTGTTTACATAGAGTTATATAGTAAAAACTTGTAGCGACTACTCCTCTGAAACTACTTGGCGGATTTTCATGAAACTTTACAGGAATGTTGCTCTTGATGTCTAATTGATCCTAGCAAAATTTCAGGTCGGCCAGAAATTCAAGATGGCCACCACAGCTGAAAATAGATTTTTAAAAAATAAGTTTGTAGCAACTACTTCTTGAAAACTATAAGTGATATTGATATGGGACTTTTTCTAAAATGATCAGCATGACATGATGTTGATCCTAGTCAAACATTATTTTGATTCGACGTTAAACATGGCTGCCAGTGGCCATCTTTGTTTACATAGAGTTATATAGTAAAACCTTGTAGAGACTACTCCTCCGAAACTACTTGACAGATTTTTATGAAACTTCACAGGAATGCTGATCTAGCTATCAAAATGTATCAGTAGAGCTTCAAGGTCATTGACCTCTTGTTTTTAGCTCGACTGATCAGAGATCAGCAGAGCTTATGCCGTGGTGCGTCGTCCGTCTGTCCGTCTGTCTGTCCGTAAACTTTTTTTGTACTCCTCTGAAACTACTGAATGGATGTTCATGATACTTTACACAAATGTTGCCCATGAAGTCTAGTTGATCCTAGCAAAAATTCATGTTGATGTGAAATCCAAGATGGCCGCCAAATCTAAAAATAGGTTTTTAAAAAACAATTTTGTAGTGACTACTTCTTGAAAACTCTAAGTGATATTGATATGGGACTTTTTCTAAAATGATCAGCATGACATGATGTTGGTCCTTGTCAAAAATCGTTTTGATTCGAAGTTAAACTTGGCTGCCAGCGGCCATCTTTGTGTTTACATAGAGTTATATAGTAAAAACTTGTAGCGACTACTCCTCTGAAACTACTTGACGGATTTTTCATGAAACTTCACAGGAATGTTATTCTTGATGTATAGTTGATCCTAGAAAAATTTCAGGCTGGCCGGAAATTCAAGATGGACGCCACAGCTAAAAATAGATTTAAAATAAGTAAATTTGTAGCGACTACTTCTTGAAAACTGTAAGAGATATTGATATGGGACATTTTCTAAAATGATCAGCATGACATGATGTTGATCCTTGTTGAAATTTATTTCGATGTGACTTTAAACATGGCCACTTGCGGCCATCTTTGTTTACATAGATTTATATAGTAAAAACTTGTAGCGACTACTCCTCTGAAACTACTTGACGAATTTTTATGAAACTTCACAGGAATGTTTCTCTTGATGTTTAATTGATCCTAGAATTTTTTTAGGTCGGCCAGAAATTCAAGATGGCCGCCATGGCTAAAAACAGATTTTTCAAAAAAAGTTTGTATCGACTACTTCTTGAAAACTGTTAGTGATATTGATATGGGACTTTTTCTAAAATGATCAGCATGACATGATGTTGATCATTGTCGAAAATTATTTTGATTCGACATTAAACATGGGCACCAGTGGCCATCTTTGTTTACATAGAGTTTGTACTGTAAAAATTTGTAGCGGCTACTCCTCTGAAACTACTTGACGGATTTTCATGAAACTTCACAGGAATGTTGCTCTTGATGTCTAGTTGATCCTAGCCCAATTTCAGATTGGCCGGAAATTCAAGATGGCCACCACGGCTAAACATAGATTTTTAAAACCAAGTTTGTAGCAACTACTTCTTGAAAACTGTAAGTGATATTGATATGGGACTTTTTCTGAAATGATCAGCATGACAAGATATTGATCCTTGTCGAAAATTATTTTGATTCAACATTAAACATGGCTGCCAGTGGCCATCTTTGTTTACCTAGAGTTATATAGTAAAACCTTGTAGAGACTACTCCTCCGAAACTACTTGACAGATTTTTATGAAACTTCACAGGAATGCTGATCTAGCTATCAAAATGTATCAGTAGAGCTTCAAGGTCATTGACCTCTTGTTTTTAGCTCGACTGATCAGAGATCAGCAGAGCTTATGCCGTGGTGCGTCGTCCGTCTGTCCGTCTGTCTGTCCGTAAACTTTTTTTGTACTCCTCTGAAACTACTGAATGGATGTTCATGATACTTTACACAAATGTTGCCCATGAAGTCTAGTTGATCCTAGCAAAAATTCATGTTGATGTGAAATCCAAGATGGCCGCCAAATCTAAAAATAGGTTTTTAAAAAACAATTTTGTAGTGACTACTTCTTGAAAACTCTAAGTGATATTGATATGGGACTTTTTCTAAAATGATCAGCATGACATGATGTTGGTCCTTGTCAAAAATCGTTTTGATTCGACGTTAAACTTGGCTGCCAGCGGCCATCTTTGTGTTTACATAGAGTTATATAGTAAAAACTTGTAGCGACTACTCCTCTGAAACTACTTGACGGATTTTTCATGAAACTTCACAGGAATGTTATTCTTGATGTATAGTTGATCCTAGAAAAATTTCAGGCTGGCCGGAAATTCAAGATGGACGCCACAGCTAAAAATAGATTTAAAATAAGTAAATTTGTAGCGACTACTTCTTGAAAACTGTAAGAGATATTGATATGGGACATTTTCTAAAATGATCAGCATGACATGATGTTGATCCTTGTTGAAATTTATTTCGATGTGACTTTAAACATGGCCACTTGCGGCCATCTTTGTTTACATAGATTTATATAGTAAAAACTTGTAGCGACTACTCCTCTGAAACTACTTGACGAATTTTTATGAAACTTCACAGGAATGTTTCTCTTGATGTTTAATTGATCCTAGAATTTTTTTAGGTCGGCCAGAAATTCAAGATGGCCGCCATGGCTAAAAACAGATTTTTCAAAAAAAGTTTGTATCGACTACTTCTTGAAAACTGTTAGTGATATTGATATGGGACTTTTTCTAAAATGATCAGCATGACATGATGTTGATCATTGTCGAAAATTATTTTGATTCGACATTAAACATGGGCACCAGTGGCCATCTTTGTTTACATAGAGTTTGTACTGTAAAAATTTGTAGCGGCTACTCCTCTGAAACTACTTGACGGATTTTCATGAAACTTCACAGGAATGTTGCTCTTGATGTCTAGTTGATCCTAGCCCAATTTCAGATTGGCCGGAAATTCAAGATGGCCACCACGGCTAAACATAGATTTTTAAAACCAAGTTTGTAGCAACTACTTCTTGAAAACTGTAAGTGATATTGATATGGGACTTTTTCTGAAATGATCAGCATGACAAGATATTGATCCTTGTCGAAAATTATTTTGATTCAACATTAAACATGGCTGCCAGTGGCCATCTTTGTTTACCTAGAGTTATATAGTAAAACCTTGTAGAGACTACTCCTCCGAAACTACTTGACAGATTTTTATGAAACTTCACAGGAATGCTGATCTAGCTATCAAAATGTATCAGTAGAGCTTCAAGGTCATTGACCTCTTGTTTTTAGCTCGACTGATCAGAGATCAGCAGAGCTTATGCCGTGGTGCGTCGTCCGTCTGTCCGTCTGTCTGTCCGTAAACTTTTTTTGTACTCCTCTGAAACTACTGAATGGATGTTCATGATACTTTACACAAATGTTGCCCATGAAGTCTAGTTGATCCTAGCAAAAATTCATGTTGATGTGAAATCCAAGATGGCCGCCAAATCTAAAAATAGGTTTTTAAAAAACAATTTTGTAGTGACTACTTCTTGAAAACTCTAAGTGATATTGATATGGGACTTTTTCTAAAATGATCAGCATGACATGATGTTGGTCCTTGTCAAAAATCGTTTTGATTCAACGTTAAACTTGGCTGCCAGCGGCCATCTTTGTGTTTACATAGAGTTATATAGTAAAAACTTGTAGCGACTACTCCTCTGAAACTACTTGGCGGATTTTCATGAAACTTTACAGGGATGTTGCTGTTAATGTCTTATTGATTCTAGCAAAATTTCAGATCGGCCAGAAATTAAAGTTGGCCGCCACAGCTAAAAATAGATTTAAAAAAAAATAGTTTGTAGCGACTAAATATTTCTTTGATGTTTTAGTCAATTCTCAACCGACTCCCCCCCCCCCCCAACCCCCCCCCCCCCCCCCCCCCCCCCCCCCCCCCCCCCCCCCCCAACCCTTTTTTACATATTTGTTGTTTTAGT
This sequence comes from Cyrtodaria siliqua, assembly GCA_037043455.1. Classification (NCBI taxonomy): domain Eukaryota; kingdom Metazoa; phylum Mollusca; class Bivalvia; order Adapedonta; family Hiatellidae; genus Cyrtodaria; species Cyrtodaria siliqua. The sequence goes on along the minus strand of JAWPHD010008045.1, from coordinate 23,376 downwards.
TAATTTTACATTGTCCTCCCCCTAGCTATAAATTTATTATTCTCTGAAAAATCGAATAGTCGAGCTGCGCTGTTCTCCGGCAGCTCTTGTTTGTTATTTACACACGATTGCCAATAAACACTGTATCATGTTTGTATCATGTTTTAGATTGAGGAATATGCAGGCCAAGTTCATGAAACTTCCAGAGTTTGCTATCGAATGTTGTCTCTTCAATATTGTACCGAAAGATAAGGTTTGTCGTTAGAGTTGTATTTTTAGCTCAACTGATCAGAGATCAGCGGAGCTTATGCCGTGGTGCGTCGTCCGTCTGTCCGTCTGTCTGTCTGTCCGTTAACTTTTATTTGTAGCGACTACTCCTCTGAAACTACTGGATGGATATTCATGAAACTTTACAGAAATGTTGCCCATGAAGTCTAGTTGATCCTAGCAAAAATTCATGTTGATATGAAATCCAAGATGGCCGCCAAAGCTAAAAATAGAATTTTAAAATACAAGTTTGTAGAGACTACTTCTTGAAAACTATAAGTGATATTGATATGGGACTTTTTCTGAAATGATCAGCATGACATGATGTTGGTCCTTGTCAAAAATCGTTTTGATTCGACGTTAAACATGGCTGCCAGTGGCCATCTTTGTTTACATAGAGTTATATTGTAAAAACTTGTAGCGACTACTCCTCTGAAACTACTTGGCTGATTTTCATGAAACTTTACAGGAATGTTGCTCTTGATGTCTAATTGATCCTAGCGAAATTTCAGGTCGGCCAGAAATTCAAGATGGCCGCCACAGCTAAAAATAGATTTTTAAAAAATAAGTTTGTAGCAGACTACTTCTTGAAAACTATAAGTCATATTGATATGGGACTTTTTCTAAAATGATCAGCATGACATGATGTTGATCCTAGTCAATTATTATTTTGAGTCGACGTTAAACATGGCTGCCAGTGGCCATCTTTGTTTACATAGAGTTATATAGTAAAAACTTGTAGCGACTACTTCTCTGAAACTACTTGACGGATGTTCATGAAACTTCACAGGAATGTTGCTCTTGATGTCTAGTTGATCCTAGCAAAATTTCAGGCTGGCCGGAAATTCAAGATGGCCGCCACAGCTAAAAATAGATTTAAAATAAATAAATTTTTAGCGACTACTTCTTGAAAACTGTAAGTGATATTGATATGGGCTGTTTTCTAAAATGATCAGCATGACATGATGTTGATCCTTGTCGAAATTTATTTTGATGCAACTTTAAACATAGCCACTAGCGGCCATCTGTGTTTACATAGATTTATATAGTAAAAACTTGTAACAACTACTCCTCTGAAACTACTTGACGAATTTTTATGAAACTTCACAGGAATGTTTCTCTTGATGTCTTATTGATCCCAGAATTTTTTCAGGTCGGCCGAGAAGTCAAGATGGCCGCCATGGCTAAAAACAGATTTTAAAAAAAAGTTTGTAGTGACTACTTCTATAAAACTGTAAGCGATATTAATATGGGACTTTTTCTAAAATGATCAGCATGACATGATGTTGATCCTTGTCGAAAATTATTTTGATTCGACATTAAACATAGGCGCCAGTGGCCATCTTTGTTTACATAGAGTTTGTATAGTAAAAATTTGTAGCGGCTACTCCTCTGAAACTACTTGACGGATTTTCATGAAACTTCACAGGAATTATGCTCTTGATGTCTAGTTGGTCCTAGCACAATTTCAGGTCCCCCGGAAATTCAAGATGGCCACCACGGCTAAACATAGATTTTTAAAACCAAGTTTGTAGCGACTACTTCTTGAAAACTGTAAGTGATGTTGATATGGGACTTTTTCTGAAATGATCAGCATGACAAGATGTTGAACCTTGTCGAAAATTATTTTGATTCAACATTAAACATGGCTGCCAGTGGCATATTTTTATGAAACTTCACAGGAATGCTGATCTAGCTATCAAAATCTATCAGTAGAGCTTCAAGGTCATTGACCTCTTGTTATAAGTTTATAATATAAAATGTTGTATAATATATGTATACACCTGCAGTCTTAAAGCATTGTTTAGGAGGAGGATGGGTGGCGCGATGTGTTGTCGGGTGTGGGTGGAGAATTTTATCATGAAGTAATACCCAATTAAATTATACATTGGGTTACTAGCAACTTGTTGGTCAAAAAATGCATCAGTTGTTAAAATAGGTCTATGCTTTATTTTTCACTTGCATGAAGTGATTTTAAACTACATGTATTCAATACTCAGTTGTTCTTTCTCTCGATGGTAGACGTGTTGTTTACCAACAAGTCTACCATCTCGTGAAGGATTTCCCTATAATCTATCCAAGCAGTTAAATAATCTCTATATAATGTTATCTTTATTATTTATTGTATGTGATCATTACATTGTATTCTTGATCGACGTCTGCTTGTGATAAACAATTATCTTGGTCTTCTTTACAGGGTGGAAGCTGGTCACCGGAGGCTCGAACAACGTTTGGCAAAATGGTGGAAAATAAACCGATGCTAATGAGCGTAAGTTTCCATATTTACTTGTTAAATAAACAACGCATCTTGCCGGGCAGATATTCCTGTATGTACTGGATTTAAAGATAGTTTTGAGGCACACCAACATAAAAAGGCTCTACAGCTACGACAGGAATGGACATTTCGGACACACCCACAGCTACGACAGGAAGGGACATTTCGGACACACCCACAGCTACGACAGAAATGGACATTTCGGACACACCCACAGCTACGACAGGAATGGACATTTCGGACACACCCTCAAATTACGTCAAGATACAATTACACAGAATGGATCTAGAACCTTCACAAATACAGAATGCAAGCATTCTGTATGTATGCTCCATTTAGTTTTTTGTTAAAGGCACTAGCCCGCCAAATAATGGCAAAGTTACACTACTAAATTGTTTATCCTAACTCTATCTAGGTATTCAGGTTATAACATAATGTATATGTGCTGATTAAAAGCCTAGTTTTGTTCACGGGTACTTAAAATACCCGAGATTGAAAATGCGTAAAATGAATTATGAGTTGGTAACTCTTAATTGAATGTTCTGGCTTTGGGTTTGGCTTCGCTGGTTAAATTAATCATTTATATTGTGTGTTTAGAGTTCAGATTTTCAAAATTTATATAAGTTATATATATATATATATACATCTGCTGTAAACTTTGCCTGTTGATGGCGGGATAGGGACTTCAACAAACGCTGCAGGCATTTTTGTCCTAGTCTGCCACCACGTGCTTGACATTATGGAAAACACGTGGGCATAGATTTAAAGAAAATAGTTAACTTCCAATACCTGGTTACTATGACAAGAATATCAAGCTCTTATTGTGCAAAACATGCAAAATTACAAGTGTAACAAAGTAGAACACACATTATTACAAATGTAACTGGATAGAACACAAAATTACAATTTGCTAATTTAAAATGGTGAACACACCAAGTTACAAATGTAACAGGTTAGAACACACCACATAACAGATGTATCAGGGTAGAACACATCAAATAACAGATGTATCAGGGTAGAACACATCAAATAACAGATGTATCAGGGTAGAACACATCAAATAACAGATGTATCGGGGTAGAACACATCAAATAACAGATGTATCAGGGTAGAACACATCAAATAACAGATGTATCAGGGTAGAACACATCAAATAACAGATGTACCAGGGTAGAACACACCAAATAACAGATGTATCAGGGTAGAACACATCAAATAACAGATGTACCAGGGTAGAACACACCAAATAACAGATGTATCAGGGTAGAACACATCAAATAACAGATGTATCAGGGTAGAACACACCAAATAACAGATGTACCAGAGTAGAACACACCAAATCACAAGTGTAACAGCGTAGAACACACCAAATAACATTTAACAGGGTAGAACACACCAAATAACAGATGTAACAGCGTAGAACACACCAAATCACAAGTGAACAGCGTAGAACACACCAAATAACATTTAACAGGGTAGAACACACCAAATAACAGATGTACCAGGGTAGAACACACCAAATCACAAGTGTAACAGTAGAACACACCAAATAACTAATGTACGCGGGTAGAACACACCAAATCACAAGTGTAACAGCGTAGAACACATCAAATAACAGATGTACCAGAGTAGAGTATACCAAATCACAAGTGTAACAGTGTAGAACGCACCAAATAACAGATGTACCAGGGTAGAACACACCAAGTCACAAGTGTAACATGGTAGAACACACCAAATAACAGATGTACCAGGGTAGAACACACCAAATCACAAGTGTAACGGTGTAGATTGCACCAAATAACAGATGTACCAGAGTAGAACACACCAAATCACAAGTGTAACAATGTGGAACACCAAATAATAGATGTACCAGGGTAGAACACACCAAATCACAAGTGTAACGGTGTAGATTGCACCAAATAACAGATGTACCAGAGTAGAACACACCAAATCACAAGTGTAACAATGTAGAATGCACCAAATAATAGATGTACCAGGGTAGAACACACCAAATCACAAGTGTAACAGCATAGAACACACTCAATTACATATATAACAAGGTAGAACCCACACAATTACAGGTGTATCAGGGTAGAATACATACAATTACAAATGTAACAAGGTAGAACATACACAATTACCAGTTTAACAGGTTAGAACTCACCAAATTACAAGTGTCACAGGATAGAACACACCAAATTACAAGTAACAGGGTAGAACGCAGAAAATTGCTAATTTTAATAATAAAGATTATCTACATTCCCATATTTGATAATCATATTTAAATCTATCAATTTGCAGCTGGTCTTTTATTTTATGACAGACTTAATATTATAAACCTCATCTCCCTTGTTATTTGCTTAATATCCACTTTGTTATTCAGGCCTAATAGGGAAAGAATAAAATTGGAGATTATACACAGTTTCATATTTTTATTAGCTCTACTGGCCAAGGGCCAGCAGAGCTTATAGGATGGTGTGTTGTCAGTCTTCCGTCGTCCGTCCGTTAACTTTTACCTCGTTAAGACGATAGGGCCTTCATTTTTCATCCGACCTTTACCAAACTTAAACAGATTGTTAACATCAATGAAAGCTCGGATAAGTTCGAAAACCAGCCAGATCGGACCAGTATCGGCGGAGTTATGGCCCTTGATTTAGTTAAAAATGCTAAATTGTGCCTCGTTAAGACGATAGGGCCTTCATGTTTCACTCGATCTTTACCAAACTTTACCAGATTGTTACTATCAATGAAGGCTCGGACAAGTTCGAAAACCAGCCAGGTCAGACCAGTATTGGCGGAGTAATGGCCCTTGATTGAGTTAAAAATGCTCTGTTTTGCCTCGTTAAGACGATAGGGCCTTCATTTTTCATCCTATCTTTACCAAACTTTACCACATGGTTAATATCAATGAAAGCTCGGACAAGTTCGAAAACCAGCCATATCGGACTAGTAACAGCGGAGTTATGGCCCTTGATTTAGTTAAAAATGCAATATTTTGCCTCGTTAAGACGATAGGGGCTTCATTAATCATCCGATCTTTACCAAACTTTATCAGATTGTTATTGTCGTTGAAAGCTCAAACAAGTTCGAAAACCAGCCATATCGGACTAGTAACAATTGATTTAGTTAAAAATGCTTTATTTTGCCTCGTTAAGACGACAGGGGCTTCATTGTTCATCCCATCTTTACCAAACTTTACCAGATTGTTAATATCAATATAAGCTCGGTCAAGTTCGACAACCAGCCATATCGAACCAGTAACAGCAGAGTTATGGCCCTTGACTTAGTTAAAAATGCTATGGGTTGCCTCGTTAAGACGATAGGGCCTTCATTTTTCATCCGATCTTTACCAAACTTTATCAGATTGTTAATATCAATGAAAGCTCGGACAAGTTCAAAAACCAGCCAGATCGGACCAATAACAGCGGAGTTATAGCCCTTGGTTTAGTTAAAAATGCTATATTTTGCCTTGTTAAGACGATAGGGCCTTTATCTTTCATCCAATCTTTACCAAACTGTACCAGATTGTTACTATCAATGAAAGCTTGGACAAGTTTGAAAACCAGCCAGTTCGGACCAGCAGCAGCAGAGTTATAGCCCTTGATTTAATTAAAAATTCTTTATTTTGCCTCGTTAAGACGATAGGGCCTTCATTTTTCATTCGATCTTTACCAAACTTTACCATCTTGTTAATATCAATGAAAGCTCGAATAAGTTAAAAAACCAGCCAGATCGGACCAGCAACAGCGGAGTTATGGCCCTTGATTTAGTTAAAAATGCTATATTACGATAGGGCCTTCATTTTTCGTCAGATCTTTACCAAACTTTACCAGATTGTTAATATAAATGAAAGCTCGGACAAGTTTGAAAAACAACCAATCGGAATTAAGAAGAAAGGGCCTTCATTTGGCCAGATTTCAGTGAAACTTTTCAAGGATGATCAGTACCAAGCCTAGTTGTACATATCGTCACCGTGTTCCGGTTGGATGATTTTGACGGGAGTTATGTCCCTTTAAAGGTTTTAATACACAAACTTTGTCTGGACTAGTTCTCCTGAACCCCTGGCTGGATTTTAACGAAACTTGACAAGGATGATCAGTATTAGGTCTAGTTATGCAAATCATTGCCGTGTTCCGGTTGAATGATTTTTGGCAGAGTTATGGCTCTTTAAAAAGATTTTAATACACAAACTTTGTCTGGACTAGTTCTCCTGAACGCCTCCCCACATTTCAACGAAACTTTACAGGGATGATCAGCTGCAAGCATAGTTGTGAATATCATCGTGGCATTCCGGTTAACAGATTTTTGGTGGAGTTATGGCCCTTTAAAGTTTTTTGATATACAAACATTTTCCGGGCTAGTTCTCCTGAACCCCTGACTGGATTTTAACGAAACTTGACAAGGATGATCAGTATCAAGCCTAGTTGTGCATTTCTTCGCCATATTCGTGTTGAATTATTTTTTGCAGAGTTATGGCCCTTTAAAAGTTTTAATAGCCAAACGTTGTCCAGATTAGTCTCTTCTGAACTCCTTGCTGGATTTCAACGAATCTTGATGGGGATGATCAGTACCAAGCCTAGATGCACCTATCATTGCTGTGTTGTGGTTGAATGAATTTTAGCAGAGTTATGACCCCTTAAAGGTTTTAATACACTAAATTTGTACAGACTCGTTCTCCTGAACCTCTGGCTGGATTTCAACGAAACTTGTCAGGGACAATCAGTACCAAGCCTAGTTGCGTATGTCATCACCATGTTCTGGTTGAACGATATTTGAAAGAGTAATGGCCCCTATACATAAACTTTATCTAGAGCCAGTAGAGCATCCACAGGCCCTCTTGGGCCTCTTGTTTTATGAACCATGATAACATTAATATGAATGGAGAAATATGGCCGCAACTAACATCTCGCAAAAAACATGAATGATAACAGTTCTTAGAATTATTGCTTTTATTTTATTATGAAACCTAGCTCTATAACAAAAATAACAAATAAAAAATAATAAAAATTATATATATTGAAAAGGTTGTAACATTGTTGAAATTGATGTTTTCAAAGACTTGAAATCAATGAAATTTGATAAATTAATTAAATTTAAAATAATTAAACTTAGTGGAAACTTTATATAGGAAGAAAATGTGTCGTATAGTAGTGTCTATTTTAATTTTTGCTTCATTTACCATGCTTTTAAATGTTGAAATCATTGAACAAGCATTGTTGTTTTTAGATATCAATTCTGGCTGGCATGTTATACGTATTATATCAATTATATATGGAATAAAAATAAGTCGCAATACAAATTTATACACTTTAAAGACTGCATAAACCTTTTATAACCTAAATGCAAGGTTTACATTGACTTGTAGTGTCACTTGATCAGCCTTATGAGTTCCGATACTATACACTGCCTTAACAATGGATAACATTCGTTGAAACTGGTACTAATAGTAATTCAGTGTTACCAAAACATAGTTAACTTCCACTTATATAATATAATTAGCAATGTTCAGTTAACCTGCAAAGACACTTAAATACTAATAAAGGATATGGAGTAGGTAATTATGATTTAAGATTTCTTGTTTTTAGCTCTACTGATCAGAGATCAGCAGAGCTTATGCCGTGGTGCGGCGTCCGTCGTCCGTCTGTCTGTCCGTCTGTCCGTCCGTCTGTCTGTCCGTAAACTTTTTTTTGTAGCGACTACTCCTCTGAAACTACTGAATGGATTTTCAAGAAACTTTACAGAAATGTTGCCCATGAAGTCTAGTTGATCCTAGCAAAAATTCATGTTGATGTGAAATCCAAGATGGCCGCCAGATCTAAAAATAGGTTTTTAAAAAACAAGTTTGTAGCGACTTCTTCATGAAAACTATAAGTGATATTGATATGGGACTTTTTCTAAAATGATCAGCATGACATGATGTTGGTCCTTGTCGAAAATCGTTTTGATTCGACGTTAAACATGGCTGCCAGCGGCCATCTTTGTTTACATAGAGTTATATAATGAAAACTTGTAGCGACTACTCCTCTGAAACTACTTGACGGATTTTCATGAAACTTCACAGGAATGTTGCTCTTGATGTCTAATTGATCCTAGCAAAATTTCAGGTCGGCCGGAAATTCAAGATGGCCGCCACGGCTAAAAATAAATTTTCAAAATACAAGTTTGTAGCGATTACTTCTTGAAAAATATAAGTGATATTGATATGGGACTTTTTCTAAAATGATCATCATGATATGGTGTTGGTCCTTGTCAAAAATCGTTTTGATTCAACGTTAAACATGGCTGCCAGCAGCCATCTTTGTTATCATACAGTTATATAGTAAAAACTTGTAGCGACTACTCCTTTGAAACTACTTGACAGATTTTCATGAAACTTTACAGGAATGTTGCTCTTAATGTCTAATTGATCCTAGCAAAATTTCAGATCGGCCAGAAATTCAAGATGGCCGCCACAGCTAAAAATAGATTTTTAAAAAAGAAGTTTGTAGCGACTACGTCTTAAAAACTATAGGTGATATTGATATGGGACTTTTTGTAAAATGATCAGCATGACATGATGGTTATCAGAGTCAAACATTATTTTGATTCGACGTTTAACATGGCTGCCAGTGGCCATCTTTGGTTACATAGAGTTATATGATGAAAACTTGTAGCGACTACTCCTCTGAAACTACTTAACGGATTTTCATGAAACTTCACAGGAATGTTGCTCTTGATGTGTAATTGATCCTAGCGAAATTTCAGGTCGCCCAGAAGTTCAAGATGGCTGCCATGGCTAAAAATAGATTTTCAAAATACAAGTTTGTAGCGACTACTACTTGAAAACTATAAGTGATATTAATATTGGACTTTTTGTAAAATGATCAGCATGACATGATGTTGGTCCTTGTCAAAAATTGTTTTGATTCAACGTTAAACATGGCTGCCAGCGGCCATCTTTGTTTACATAGAGTTATATAGTAAAAACTTGTAGCGACTAATCCTTTGAAACTACTTGGCAGATTTTCATGACACTTTACAGGAATGTTGCTCTTAATGTTTAATTGATCCTAGCAAAATTTCAGATTGGCCAGAAATTCAAGATGGCCGCCACAGCTAAAATTAGATTTTTTAAAAAAGAAGTTTGTAGCGACTACGTCTTGAAAACTATAAGTGATATTGATATGGGACTTTTTGTAAAATGATCAGCATGACATGATGGTTATCAGAGTCAAACATTATTTTGATTCGACGTTAAACATGGCTGTCAGCGGCCATCTTTGTTTACATAGAGTTATATGATGAAAACTTGTAGCGACTATTCCTGTGAAACTACTTGACGGATTTTCATGAAACTTCACAGGAATGTTGCTCTTGATGTCTAATTGATCCTAGCAAAATTTCAGGTCGGCCGGAAATTCAAGATGGCCGCCACGGCTAAAAATAATTTTTCAAAAAACAAGTCTGTAGCGACTACTTCCTGAAATCAAAATCAATCAGTAGAGCTTCAAGGTCATTGACCTCTTGTTGAAGATTAAAATGAAATTATTTGTATTTACATGTTTCTGGCATAAAAAATGAAAAATAAACAAATAAACTCGCATATATATAGTCAATTGTCAAATCATCAAAAACAGAGTTTTAAAGTTATTTTCAAAGAGCTAAATGGTTTAGAGTTTCAAATATATTCCTCAAAGTATTGGCCAATTTTATAAATGTATTGCAAAAAAAAAATCATTGCTTCAGGCTAATTAGTACGTTTGGTTGGCGTTGCAACTATGGCAGAGATAGTTTGTCAAATCCGATAAAAAAGTGCAATTTATTTAATATAGGTTATTGTAGCTGGCCTCTGAAAATACTGGCATAATTGCACAGTATTCTTCGACACATGGGAAGTCTGATTGCCCATGTCAAAAAGCTCTTGATCAGTTCACTTGGTCGGGAAGGGCCAGTGATTGGTGCATTTAATCAGTCCAGGGGTCTGGCTCTTTTCGAAACTTGCGTGGATATGGATCAAATGGGTCAGACAGACGATTTAGCCGCAGGTAGTCATATGGGGGAATTTAATCTGGCAGCCGATCAGTATTGAAAACCTTGAAAAACAGATAGCGTCTTATAATCATACAGACGCACCTATTATATTAAATGGGTTTAGCTTAAATTATACTAGTCCCAGAGCTGCAACATAAGCAAATAATTAAAAATCAGCAAAGTTGCGCCCAGACGTATGACAAAAATTTGATAAAGAGCTGACTGAAGGCATAATGTCTGGCCCATATGCAAATAGACCTATACCAACTTTACTGTATTGCCCATAGGTCTTGTTCCTAAAAAGGAACCAAATGCGTATTGTTTGATGCATCATCTTTCATATCCTGAGGATTATTCACTTAATGACTTTATTGACCAGAATTTATGCTACACTAATTTCGGTGAAGCAGTAGCTGTGGTACAAGATGTCTGTTGGGTAAATCTGATATACAAAAAAAAAATAATAAAAAAAATATATATATATATATAATAATCGGACAGGGAAAGTAGCATTCAATGACGACCGTCAACCACAAAACACAAAAACAAACAAACAAGAAGGCAAAAGTAATAAAAAATGCAAACGACATCACAAACCCAAAAGGGTTGCCAATAGGGCTACCGCCTTAAAAGTCTGCATTTAGATTTGTCTCCAGCTGATTTTGATCAGTTGGGTTTTAAGTTCGAGGAATGTTTTTATTTTGACAAATGTATGCCATTTGGATGCTGTATTAGCTGTGCAGTGCTCTTAAGAAATTCTTGATGGTCCTTAGCTTAATCAAGTACTGAGAATTTGGGGGAAAAATTATATATTTTCTGTGGCGGAAATTCTGCAGCTCGGATCGAATGTCTTGTTTTAATTAGGGAATTATTTGAAATATGGTATAACCTAGACAAATGATTCCAAGACAATCAGGAATGATAACTAGTTAATTATTTTAGCAAAACTCTAAATGGATTGTCTCCCCTGATCATGACTTACCAGAGTGCGGGAGGTGGTTCATATAGACTTTGAATATCTACAAAAAGTACAATGTCAGGCAGGGGTCAGGGTGCTTGTCCGTAGCTTTATAGTGTGCAACTCCCGTGTACCCCCTGGCTGGCATATAGTACACAATTAAGCGGTAGTAGGCATATAACAGGGGTCAGGGTGCTTATCCCGCGTACCCCCTGGCTGCCATAAATTCCATAAGCTCTACTAGGCAAATGTTTATTGCATATATAACAGGGGTCAGGGAGCTTGCTCAATGCTTTATACGGTGCATCTCCCGCGTACCCCCTGGCTGGCATCAGAGTTCACAATTGAGCATTAATAGGCTAACTCGCATTGAGCAGTGAGGCGAGTGCAGTGCGGCAAAATTTATCTTGTTTATTGAGTTTAAATAGTTTCAGCGAAACTATTGCAGAGTGCGGCAACTTTATCTTGTTTATTGAGTTTAAATAGTTTCAGCGAAACTATTGCAGTGGTTTACAGCGTACAAGACATTCGATCTTTTGTTGTATGAATTTGTCCTATCTCAACTATGGTAACTAAACCTAGCGAGATGTTAGTTGCGGCCATATTTCTCCATTCATATTAATTTTATCATGGTTCATAAAATAAAAACATGAAACTGTGTATAATCTCCAATTTTATTCTTTCCCTGTTAGGCCTGAATAACAAAGTGAATATTAAGCAAATAACAAGGGAGATGAGGTTTATAATATTAAGCCTGTCATAAAATAAGAATGGCTATTGCATTTAGCAATATGCCTCTATTTATTTTTGCAGATTTAATTTAATAATTTGGCAAGCATGAGGGCGAGTGCGAACGCCATCAAGGGCGAATGCACGAAAATGTGACGTTACGGCTGCTGTCACATGACTTCTCCCTCTTCCGTTTTTCTCGGCAATATAGAAGCAGGAAAAAATATCCCACCCACGACACCCCTTTAATAAAATATGTAACGGCATCCAATAATTTTATTTCTTGTGTCATATTTCGTACCATGGTACTGCCCAGTCGTTCAAGTGTTTCAGGATGCGGGAGGCCAAGCTGGACATTGGTTGGTTAGCAGCAGGTTACATCTCAATCCAACTCACTTATTCTGAACAGTGCCCCAGAACATAAATTGTCTAGTTCAACAGCCCCTTTCAACAATAAACACAAATTAACGTAACCGTTAGAACAGATTTATTTTTTAATAGACTGCGGGACATGTATATTTATGTCGTCCCCACCACATCGTAGCGTCTGCAGGCCAAAAAATGGCAAAAGCTCTTTGCAGTTTGTTTTAACAGAGCTGGGTCGATTGGGCCTAAGACCGAAAAAGACCCTCGAAATCAACAAACCGTGTTTACCTATATGCCCCTCCGTCTTCCGGATCCCGGATTTGGAGTCGCTCTTCCATCTCGTCAGATTCCTCGTCGTCGGACGGAATATTCATCGTCGTCGGACGAAATCGCTGGTTTCTCCTTAATTGTTTCGCTTCCGATCGCGTTTTGGTGTAACCGCCGGTTCCTGCAGCTTCGCTCGACGCTTGATCTGTTTTGCATCCTGCCTAGGTTTTCCTCTTCCAGACATGATGGCTAATTTCAAAGATGTTTATCGATTTTTATAAAAATAATAATTTTTCCTGCTTCTATATTGCCGAGAAAAACGGAAGAGGGAGAAGTCATGTGACAGCAGCCGTGACGTCACATTTTCGTGCATTCGTCCTTGATGGCGTTCGCACTCGTCCTCATGCTTGCCAAATAATTAAATTAAATCTGCAAAAATAAATAGAGGCATATTGCTAAATGCAATAGCCATTCTTATTGTAACAGGGTAGAACACACCAAATCACAAGTGTAACATGATAAAACAAACCAAATACAACTGCAACAGGATAAAACACCAACTTACAAGTGTAACACAGAGTTCTGGAAATATTTTGAAAATCCGCTTGTCCAGCGATGGATTCCGCATAATTTGGACCGCACGCACACACGCAGACAAAAACGTTATTAAAAATATTCACTTGGCCCCCAATATCTGTAACCATGGTAAGGTTCCTACGCCTTTGTAATGTAAGGGAATTAGATGAAAGCAAGAGGCATGAATAGGGTTTTTCCTAGGAATTGTTTAAGAAGTAGTAACAGTTACCTTATTTATCAAAAGCGAAAGTTCAGAACTTGAGAAAAAGGTTCCGTGATTGTTTTGAAACTGCGAAAACCCATGACATGCGAATATCGCTAATTTATGAAACTTATTTGTGTAGTATGCACTTCCATATACGTTAAATTACAGACTATATCAATGAAAAACACCAAATAGCTCATAAAATCGCATTGATAAACGATTGCTTTGAGTAAAAGAAAAACGAATTTTCGTCACGAAAAAATCTTTGGCTAGATTATCTAAACAAAAACATGATGTCACGTGGATCTGTCAATCATTATTTTGACACATTAAATTTTCAAATTAAGAAAAGGTTTTCTGTATTTGATTGATGGAAGGTCCAAATGAGATTATTTGGAAACTATTTCTGCTAGTAGCTTTGTTTATAATTGGAAGGTCACGAACATGACTGCCACGATTTCATTGGACGATGGGCACGTCTGACGGTCGTGTCATGATAAATTGTGATATGGTGTTGTTTTCAAACAGTGTGAAATGCGCGTGTGGGTTAATTAGTTGTTTATTGAAATAATGCCACAAATTAATCTGCCTGTGGCGAGAATGTTGATTGTACTGAAAGTTGTTTGATCTTATTAACAATCGCTAGCGGCAAAAAACGGCGGCCAGTTTTATTCAGTTATCAAATTCTGAAATGGCTAGTTTTCCACTTGATTTGGTCTGGAATGGCAACGTCCAGTCGGGCAAGTGGCGGGCAACCAGATTTGCGAAGGCACTTGCCCGCACCTAAAATCCACTTGCCCGGGGCGTTGGGCAACCATTGTTCCAGAACCCTATAACAGGATAAAACACAATATATTACATGTGTAACAGGATAAAACACATCAAATTACAAGTGTAATAGGATGAAACACACCAAATTACAACTGCAACAGGATAAAACACCAAATTACAAGTGTAACAGAATAAAACACCAAATTACAAGTGTAACAGTATGAAACACACCAAATTACAACTGTAACAGGATAAAATACATCAAATTACAAGTGTAACAGGATGAAACACACCAAATTACAACTGCAACAGGATAAAACACCAAATTACAAGTGTAACAGAATAAAACACCAAATTACAAGTGTAACAGGATGAAACACACCAAATAACAACTGCAACAGGATAAAACACCAAATTACAAGTGTAACAGAATAAAACACCAAATTACAAGTGTAACAGTATGAAACACACCAAATTACAACTGCAACATGATAAAACACCAAATTACAACTGTAACGGAATAAAACACCAAATTACAAGTGTAACTATGAAACACACTAAATACAACTGCAATAGGATAAAACACCAAATTACAAGTGTAACAGAATAAAACACCAAAGTACAAGTGTAACATGATAAAACACCAAATTACATGTGTAACAGAATAAAACACCAAAGTACAAGTGTAACATGATAAAACACCAAATTACAAGTGTAACAGAATAAAACACCAAAGTACAAGTGTAACATGATAAAACACCAAATTACAGGTGTAACAGGATAAAATACACTAAAATACACCAAATTACAAGTGTAACAGAATAAAACACCAAATTACAAGTGTAACAGGATGAAACACACTAAATACAACTGCAATAGGATAAAACACCAAATTACAAGTGTAACAGAATAAAACACCAAATTACAAGTGTAACAGGATAAAACACCAAATTACAGGTGTAACAGGATAAAATACACTAAAATACACCAAATTACAAGTGTAACAAGATAAAACACACCAAATACAACTACAACAGGATAAAACACCAAATTACAACTGCAACAGGATAAAACACCAAATTACAAGTGTAACAGAATAAAACACCAAATTACAAGTGTAACAGTATGAAACACACCAAATTACAACTGCAACATGATAAAACACCAAATTACAAGTGTAACAGAATAAAACACCAAATTACAAGTGTAACAGTATGAAACACACCAAATTACAACTGTAACAGGATAAAATACATCAAATTACAAGTGTAACAGGATGAAACACACCAAATTACAACTGCAACAGGATAAAACACCAAATTACAAGTGTAACAGAATAAAACACCAAATTACAAGTGTAACAGGATGAAACACACCAAATAACAACTGCAACAGGATAAAACACCAAATTACAAGTGTAACAGAATAAAACACCAAATTACAAGTGTAACAGTATGAAACACACCAAATTACAACTGCAACATGATAAAACACCAAATTACAACTGTAACGGAATAAAACACCAAATTACAAGTGTAACAGTATGAAACACACTAAATACAACTGCAATAGGATAAAACACCAAATTACAAGTGTAACAGAATAAAACACCAAATTACAAGTGTAACATGATAAAACACCAAATTACATGTGTAACAGGATAAAAAACACCAAATTACAGGTGCAACAGGATAAAACACCATTACAAATGTAACAGGAAAAACACCAAATTACAAGTGTAACAGGAGGAAACACCCCAGATACAACTGCAACAGGATAAAACACCAAATTACAAGTGTAACAGGGTAACAAGATAAAACACCAAATTACAAGTGTAACAGGATAAAAACACCAAATTACAAGTGTAACAGAATAAAACACCAAATTACAAGTGTAACATGATAAAACACCAAATTACATGTGTAACAGCGATAAAAAACACCAAATTACAGGCTGCAACAGGATAAAACACCAAATTACAAGTGTAACAGAATAAAACACCAAAATTACAAGTGTAACAGTATGAAACACACCAAATTACAACCTGCAACATGATAAAACACCAAATTACAACTGCTAACGGAATAAAAACACCAAATTACAAGTGTAACAGTATGAAACACACCAAATTACAACTGCAACATGATAAAACACCAAATTACAAGTGTAACAGAATTAAAACACCAAATTACAAGTGTAACATGATAAAACACCAAATTACATGTGCTAACAGTGAACAGGATAAAAACACCAAATTACAGGCTGCAACAGGATAAAACACCATTACAAATGTAACAGGATAAAACACCAAATTACAAGTGTAACAGGAAAAAACACCAAATACAACTGCAACAGGATAAAACACCAAATTACAAGTGTAACAGAGGGTAACAGGATAAAACACCAAATTACAAGTTTTACAGAGACAGAACACACAATGTCAAGTGTAACAGGATTAAAACACCAAATTACAAGTGTAACAGGAATAAAACACACCAAATACAACTGCAACAGGAATAAAACACCAAATTACAGGCTCTAACTGAAATAAAACACCAAATTACAAGGTCTAACTGAATAAAACACCAAATTACAAGTGCTAACAGAATAAAACACCAAATTACAAGCTGTAACAGCGATAAAACACACCAAATACAACTGCCAACAGGATAAAACACCAAATTACAGGTCCTAACTGAATAAAACACCAAATTACAAGTGTAACTGAATAAAACATCAAATTACAAGTGTAACAGGATAAAACCACCAAGTTACAAGTTTTACAGGAATAGAACACACAATTACAAGCTGCTAACATGGTAAAAACACACCAAATACAACTACAACAGGATAAAACACCAAATTACAAGTGTAACTGAATAAAACACCAAATTACAAGTGTAAACGGAGAATAAAACCACCAAGTTACAAGTTTTACAGGAATAGAACACACAATTACAAGTGTAACAGGGTAAAACACACCAAATACAACTGCCAACAGGATAAAACACCAAAAATTACAAGTGTAACTGAATAAAACACCAAATTACAAGTGTAATGGGATAAAACCACCAAGTTACAAGTTTTACAGGAATAGAACACACAATTACAAGTGTAACAGGGTAAAACACACCAAATACAACTGCCAACAGGATAAAACACCAAATTACAAGTGTAACTGAATAAAACACCAAATTACAAGTGTAACTGAATAAAACACCAAATTACAAGTGTGGGATAAAACACACCAATTTACAAGTTTTACAGGAATAGAACATACATAATGTCAAGTGTAACAGGATAAAACACACCAAACCAAATAACAACTGAAACAACACCCCCCCCAACAACCCCTAATACACCCCTCCAAACCACCAAACCCAATCACAAACACCCCCCACAACCCATAAAACCCATCACACCCCCCCCAACCCTATAACCCCCTATAAACCCCCCCCCCCCCACCCAACCCTTCCAAACCCCCCCCAACCAAAACCCCACCACCCCCCCCCCCAACCCCAACAACCCTAAACACCCCCCCCAAACCCAAAAACAACAAACACCCCACCACCCCAAACCCATAACCCCCCCCCCACCCCCAACCCCTAACCCCCCCCCCCCCAACCAACCCACCACCCCCCCCCCAACCCCAAAACCCAACACCCCCCCCCCCCCCCAAACCCCAACCCCCCCCCCCCCCCCAACACCCACCAACCCCCCCCCCCCCAAACCCAACCCCCCCCCCCCCCCCCCCAACCCCCAACCCCCCCCCCCCCCCAACACCCCCACCCCCCCCCCCCCCCCAAACCAACCCCCCCCCCCCCCCCCCAAACCAACCCCCCCCCCCCCCCCAACACCCCAAACCCCCCCCCCAACCCACAACCAACCCCCCCCCCACCCCCAAACCAAACACCCACAAAAACACCCAACCCCAAACAAACAACCCACACCAAAAACACCAAAAACAAACAAACACCCCAAAACCAAAAACAAACACACCCCACCCAAACCAAAAACCCCAAACACCCCAACCCAAACACCCCCACTAACAAACCACACCACCCAACAAACAAAACACCCCAACCCCCCAACCCACAACAACCCACCAACCCAACAACCCCCAAACCACACCTCACCCCCTCCCCCCCCCCAAACCAAAAAACCCCACCCCCCCCAACCCCCCCCCCCAACACCACCCACCCCACCCCCCACAAACCACACCCAAACCAAACCCACACAAACCCAACCCCCCAAACCAACAACCCCCACCCCACCCACCCACACCACCCCCCCCCCACCCCAAACCCCCCAACACCCCCAAACCCCACCCACAAACCAACACAAACCACACCAAACCCACCCCAAACCCCCCCCAACCAAAACCCAACCCCCCCCCACCAACCCCAACAACCCCAACCAACACCCCACCCAACCACCCCCCCCACAACCCAACAACCCACCCCACACACCC
The DNA here is from genome assembly GCA_037043455.1 of Cyrtodaria siliqua. NCBI lineage: Eukaryota > Metazoa > Mollusca > Bivalvia > Adapedonta > Hiatellidae > Cyrtodaria > Cyrtodaria siliqua. The sequence goes on along the minus strand of JAWPHD010008045.1, from coordinate 4,502 downwards.
CAACCACCACCCCAAATCCCCACACCCATCCCACCCACACACCACCCACCCCCACTCAACAACACAACAAAAAACCCAAACAAACACCACCCCCCAAAAACCAACCCAACACACCAAAACCACCAACACCAACCCCCCACCCAAACACACCACACCAACCAAACCCACCCCAAACAACCCCCCCACACAAACAACAAAACCCCACACCACCACTATACCCACAACACAAAACACAAACCAACACACCAATAACCCCCACCAACCCCTACAACAAAACCCCCTAATCAACCAAATCCCCAACCAACATCACACATCCAACCCACATACCAAACAACCTCCACTAACCACTCCCCATAACCTAATTAAAACCCACCCATCCCCCCACCACACTCACCCTCATTTAACCACAACCCACAACACACTATCATCAACACACTAACCTTCCCACACTAATCAACCTACCACCATCCACCAATCCATAAAACCCCCAACCATCCATAAAACATACAACCATACCATCCCCTACCAAACCACCCCAATAAAACCCCACCAACAAACCTCCCCCAACCTACCCCTCCCACCCACCACAACTCAACATACCCCCTATCCCCCATCTCCCCCCCCCCAACCAAATCAACCCCCAACACACATTCCACAAACAATACATCAACATCATCCCAAATCTCCAAATCTCCCCCCCCCTCAACTAACAACAATTCCAAACCCCAACCCAATCTCCAAAACCCACTACACAATACAACCCAAACCATCCATAACAAAAATTCATACTTGTCACAAAAACCTCTTCACAAACAACCCCCCATCCCCCCACCCTCCAAAACCCAATACTCATCCCCCCCATAAATCTACCACATATATAAGCAACTAACGCTCATAACTAAACCAAACTCCATAATCTTATACAGGCAACTCCCCTACTAACACCAACATAATAATCTATACATAATACCCATTTTCTAAACCTACAATAACAAATTATAGCCAAAGCAACGATTAACCCCAAACCTATTCCTAATATTAACCGCCCCTATACCCAAATATCAAACTCACGAACTATGCACGATATTAACAAGACTACGAACAACCCTGACAGATCCTGAAAAACTATGTAAGCTAATATTTTAACCGCTTACATCTATGTAATCAGTAGGATATTATATCATCAAGTAACCAACCTGATAATAGGTGATTCTAATCCTGAACACTAAACTTATGTGGTTTAATTCAGTAACTACTAAATTGTATTAATCAAGTTACAACCTGTAATGGAGTTTATCCAGTTACAAACTAGCTTAACATCGAGTTTAACACCTCGACTACACTGTAATTTCGTAGTCTTTCATCCTCGTACACCTTGCTACTTTGAAGTTATATCCTGTAACACTTATAATCTTGAGTTTATATCCCGTTACCACTATGTAATTTGGTCGTTTTATTCAGTCTAACCTGCTAATTTGGCTGTTATTACTCCTGTATGCAAGTTGCTAAATTGCGTGTGTTCTTACCCTGTATACACTTGCTAAATTGTGTGTTCCTATCCTGTAAAACTTGTAACTTGAGTGTTTTATCCCGTCTACACTTGTAATTTGCGCTGTTTTAATTCAGTTACACTTGTAATTTGGATCTTTTTTATCCATGTTGCAGTTGTATTTGCGTGTGTTATTACCCTGCTTACACTTGTAATTGTGTGTTCCTATCCTGTAAAACTTATAACTTGGTAGTCCTTTTAATCCCAGCTTACACTTAGTAATTTGGTGTTTTATTCAGTTAACACTTGTAATTTGGTAGTTTCTATTCAGTTACACTTGTACTTTAGGTGTTTTATCCTGTTACACTTGACATCTGTATGTACTAATATATCCTGTAACACTTGTAAATTGGTGTGTTTATCCCAACAACTTGCTAATTTGGTGTTATATAATCAGTTACACTTGTAATTTGGTGTTTTATTCAGTTACACTTGTAATTTGGTGTTTTATCCTGTACCACTTGTAATTGGTGTACGTAACCTGTAATAGGTCACACCCTGTAAACTTGTAACTAGGTGGTTTCATCCCATAACACATTGTAATTGCGTGTTATATTCCAGTTACACTTGCTAATTAGGTGTTTTATCCTGTTGCAGTTGAATCTGGTGTGTTTACCCTGTTACACTTGTAATTGCTAGTGTTTCTATCCTGTAAAACTTGTAACTGGTGGTTTATCCCGTTACACTTGTACAATGCGTGGTTTTATTCAGTTAACAACTTGTAAATTGGTTGTTATATCCTGTTCGTAAGTTGTAATTTGGTGTGTTTTACCATGCTTACACTTGTAATTGTGTTCTATCCTGTAAACTTGTAACTTGGTGTTTATCCTGTTACACTTGTAATTTGGTGTTTTATTCAGTTACACTTGTAATCTATGGTGTTTTTATATCAGTTAGCACTTGTAATTTGGTGCTTTTATACATGCTTGACAGTTGTATATTGGTGATGTTTCTATCCTGTTACACTTGTAATTTGGTGTTTTATTCTGTAACACTTGTAATTGGTGTTTTATTCAGTCTAGCACCTGTAATATTGGTGTTTTATCTCAGTTAGCTACAGTTGTATTTGGTTTTTATCCTGTTACACTTGTAATTTATGGCTGTATTTTCTATCCTGTTACACTTGACATTGTGTGTACTGTCCTGCTAAAACTTGTAATTTGCGTGTTTTATCCTGTACCCTGTTACACTTGTAATATGCGTGTTTTATCCTGCTGCAAGAATTGTATTTCGGATGTTTTATCCTGTTACACTTGTAATTAGTGTTATAATCCTGTTACATTTGTAATGGTGTTTTATCCTCCTGTTGCACCTGATCTATTGGTGTTTTCTTATCCTGCTTACACACTGTAATTTGCGTGTTTTATCATGTTACACTTGCTAATTTGGCTGTCTTAATTCTGTTACACTTGCTAATTTGCGTGTTTTATCATGTTGCCAGTTGTAATTTGGTGTGTTTCATACCTGTTACACTTGTAATTTGGTGTTTTATTCCGCTTACAGTTGTAAATTAGGTGTTTTATCATGTCTGCAGTTGTAATTTGGTGTGTTTCATACTGTTACACTTGCTAATTTGGTGTTTTATTCTGCTTACACTTGTAATTTGTGTTTTATCCTGTTAGCACCTCGTACTCTTGGTGTTTTTTATCCTGTTACACATGTAATTAGGTGTTTTATCATGTTACACTTGTAATTTGGTTTTCTCTGTTACACTTGTAATTTGGTGTTTCTATCCTGTTACACTTGTAATTTGGTGTTTTATCCTTGTTACAGCTTACACTTGTAATTTGGTGTTTTATCCTGTTGCAGTTGTATCTGGCTGTGTTTCCTCCTGTCTACACTTGCTAATTTGGTGTTTTCCTGTAACATTTGTAATGGTGTTTTATCCTGTAGCACCTGTAATTTGGTGTTTTTATCCTGTTACACATGTAAATTTGGTGTTTTATCATGTTACAACTTGCTAATGTGTTTTATACTGTACACTTGTAATTTGGTGTTTTATCCTATTGCAGTTGTAATTTCGTGTGTTCATACTGTTACACTTGTAATTTGGTGTTTTATTCAGTTACAGTTGCTAATTGGTGTTTCTATCATGTAGCAGCTTGTAATTTGGTGTGTTTTCATCCTGCTTACACTTGTAATTTGGTGTTTTATTCTGATTACACTTGCTAATTTGGTGTTTTATCCTGCTTGCAGTTGTAATTTGGTGTGTTTCTATCCTGTTACACTTGCTAATTTGGTGTTTTATTCTGTCTACACTTGTAATTTGCCCGTGTTCTATATCCTGCTATGCAGTTGTAATTTGGTGTGTTTCATCCTGTTACACTTGTAATTTGATGTATTTTATCCTGTTACAGTTGTAATTTGGTGTGTTTCATACTGCTTACACTTGTAATTTGGATGTTTTATTCTGTTACACTTGTAATTTGGTGTTTTATCCATGTCTGCAGTTGTAATTTGGTGTGTTTTCATACTGTTACACTTGTAATTTGGTGTTTTATTCTGTTACACTTGTAATTTGGTGTTTTATCCTGTTAGCAGTTGTAATTTGGTGTTTTATCCTGTTGTAGTTGTATTTGGTGTGTTTTATCTTGTTACACTTGCTAATTGTGTGTATTTTAGTGCTATTTTATCCTGTTAACACCTGTAATTTGGTGTTTTATCCTGTTACACTTGTAATTTGGTGTTTTATTCAGTTACACTTGTAATTTGGTGTTTTATCCTATTGCCAGTTGCTATTTAGTGTGTTTCATCCTGCTTACACTTGTAATTTGGTGTTTTATTCTGTTACACTTGTAATTTGGTGTATTTTAGTGTATTTTATCCTGTTACACCTGTAATTTGGTGTTTTATCATGTTACACTTGTAACTTTGGTGTTTTATTCTGTTACACTTGTAATTTGGTGTTTTATCAATGTTACACTTGTACTTTGGTGTTTTATTCTGTTACACA